>QRDG01000044.1:0-77622 GCA_012064385.1 Puccinellia tenuiflora | reverse complement strand
CACGCCCCCCGGTAACCTGTTCTTCCGCCAGGCTCCTCGAGTTCTATAAGCTGCGGATTCACGATCTTGCGCCCAATTCCATTCTTACCCTATCCAACTTCGTTGTTCTCCTGTGAGGATTACCCTCAGATGAGCCAGACCTAGATCTATGGCTCGAGTTGTTCTACTGCAACCCCCAACCTGAAACCTCCGGGGGCCCTCTCTTGCAGTGTGGCGCTGTAGCTCTCCAGCGTCGCCTAAATTCTGTCTTCCTAAGCCAGTTTTCCCAAACCGCATCAAAGACTGGCAAAAAAACCTTCTTTTATTGCAAGGACACCTCTCCTGAGGATGAACCTAAGCTCCCTCAATTCTCTGAGAGCCGACTGGAGGTGACTCCTGCTATGAAGCCAGATGCTCAGAGGCCGCCGGCCCAAAGTCGAGTCATTGATCCTTAGAATCCGGGCTCTCCACTCTCATGACCTGGAAAACATGGATCTCGTCCGCTGCTGGACCACCTGGAGAATTGAACCGTTGAGTCCTAGGACTCGGCTCATCTGCTCGTATACCAGGTGTGTCACTGATGATCTCAGGGTGACAGATAAGTTGTCTGACGGTCCTGAACTTGGTCGATTGATCAAGAAGCTGACCGGAAAGATGGTAAAGGACCAGGCCCACTTGGGCTCCAGCCTTTCTGCTCCACCGCCCGGCTCCTGCTGTAAAGTACTTTTAACTGTCTTTCCTTCTTACTTGTTTGTATTGTCTCAATTTTACTAACTAACAACTTTCCTGTTTCCTCTCTGCAGCTTACCGACTCCTTCTGGAAGTCGACCCTTGAAACTGACAAGGGCAAAGGGAGTACCCTCTGCTGCTGCAGAGATTGTTGAGGAAGAAGAAGCCAGCGAGGAGTCCTCTAAAGAGGCTACTGCTGCTGGTGATGAGAATGAAGATGAGGAGTCCTCACCTGAGGCTCCCACTGTCAATGTCATTGAGGAGGAGTCCTCTTCTGAAGCACAGTATGCTGGACAAGGAGCATACCGAATCGAGTCCTGCAGGACCCAACCAATTCCATCTGAGGAGTCATCAGATGCCAAGAGTCGCTCCCCGACTCCTCCAGTTCCAAAAAATGGGTCTCGGGCTGCTGTGCCTAAGGTACCCGCCTCACGAGTCCGAAAATCTAGCAGCTCCTCCAGCGAGCCTGAAGAAATTCCTGCGCAAGTCCTTGCTGCCAAGAAAAGGAAACTGCGCTCAAGTGGCCCTGCAGAGACTCCTCCGCCTCTACCTGTATCACAACCAGAAGAAGTCGATCTCTCCTCCTGAGAAAGCTGACTCCTATGAGTCAGGAATGTCAATCTTTTAGTCTGACTCTCAAGCCTCTTTGGATCTTGAGACAAATGTTGGGTATGACTTTCTCCTTTATCTTTACAGCATGACATCTGTATTTACCTTTAATCAATATCTGACTTTTAATCTGTCCTGTCTCAGAGCCCGGCCCTGCGCCAAGGTCTCCAAGCTACCAGGCATGGCCGATGGTGACTTCCAGCCGAGGAGCTTGATGGGGGATACTTTATAGGTAGGCCCATGGACCCGGAAAGTAGACCCGCCAAGACCAAGAAGGCCAAAGCCGAGTCACATATCAAGTCGCATGGGCTGGGCTGGAGACAAGCCGACCAAGGCCCATGATGAAGAAAGGACCCGTCCGGAAGGAGTCCAAGTACAACCCGGAGTCTAAACTTGGAAGACCAAGACGTAGAGTAGGACTCCGTGTTCTAGTATGACTCGGTGTAAATTGTAAGTCCAGAGACCCGGCAGCCTTTATAAGCGGGGTCCTGGACCTTAGATCGATAAGCTTCAACCAGTAGAGAAACCCTAGCCACCAGAGAGAAGTCGCCGGCTCCTAAGTTGTGGGAGCCGGGTCCTTGTAATCGAGATACCATCAAGAGCAATAACATAGAAGCAGGAAGTAGGTCTTTACCTCGAATCAGAGGGGCCGAACCTGGGTAAATCCTTGTTCCTTGGCGAGATTAACCGTTCCAGCGTACTTCAGTCATCAATGGCCCCAGAACTCATCTTCCCTGAGGAAGAACTTGCCGTGACAACCCCACGACAGTTGGCGCCCACCGTGGGGCCTACGGTGACGAAAGGAGTTGAGATCGTTGGAGCTGCTCGTCGAGCTATGGAGAAACTCGCCATCGGGCGGGTCTACACTGATGAGCATGGAGAAACAGAGATCGATGACTCAGGCTGGACTCGGAGATGAACGAAGTCGACGAAGGCTACCAGCTTGTCTTTGGAGGAATCAACGTGTTCGTCGGGATGGTGTGCGCGTCGGGTCTTCGCGAGAACTCGGCGGAGTCGGTACCAGAGCTAACTGTTATCGTCGAGTCCGACGGCGAGGAGTCGGTCGGAACTTCAGAGGTCGGCATCATCGCCGAGTCTGAGGAACCCCTAGCTGAGGAACCAGAGGTGATGCAAGAGTCAGATTCAGATTATGATGCAGATTCAGAGTCCATCCTACCCTTGTTTGAAGATCGGCTTGGGTACGGGATAGAGGAAGAGGATTATGAGGAGTCGCCAGTACGCGCTCGTGTTGTTGGAGTCTACATGTCTGGGAACACTGGAATCAGTTTGATTCAACTTTACTGACAAAGGAGATTAATGCAAGTAATGCCGCAGAGAGGGCGGCCGAGTTAACCAACGCTCGTGCTGCGTTGGAGAAGCAACTAGCTGATATCACAGAGGCAAACCGTAGACTAGCTGCAGAGCAGGCCCGAGTCCAAGATGAAGCTCAGGTCGTGCGGAGGCGCCGCGAGGAGCTTACTTCAATTCAGCATCGCCGAGCCAGGAGTCGCTTGCGAGATGGAGTCCACATCAATCCAACCAATCTATTCACCACACCCAATGGTCCAGGCAGAGGAGCCGGACTAGGAGGCTCAGCGGCAGCAGGAGGCGCCGCAGGAGGAGCCGGAGGAGCACCACCACCACCACCACCACCACCCCCAGAAGGATCGGGAGGCAGCCGTGCTAACGGACCACCGCCTGAAGGAGGAGTCGGAGGAGGAGCATCTGGTGGCTTAGGGGCACAGCCTAACAGATTTCATACTCCAGAAGGACATTACTCTAATCCTATGGACAACGTGCATGCGGCGACTCTGAGATTGGAGAACATCTTGGTACCAGAGGGACCAGCGGGTCAGGAGACTCGTGATGCTATCGAGCTGCTGAAGACAGCTTTAACTCAGCAAGCTTTGTATCCAACTTTTCCAGACGCAAGTAGGCTACATTCAACACCCTTCAACTCAGGTACGAGGAGTCGGCATGGCGAGTCCAACCCGGCAAACTCTACGAGTGCAAGGCGTCGTGAACTAGTGAGGAATCGTGCAAACATACCAACCGCTTCGCAAGCTCAGCTAGTGGTTGATGAAGCAAGGCAACGACGAGAGAGAGAAGCAGCAAGAGCTCGGGAGGCAGAGAGGGACAGAGCGTTAGTGGGTGCACACAACCCGCCTCAGCCAACCCGGGTGCACGAGGAGGCGACTTCTCCTGGGACTTCCCCAGCATTAACAGGACCAGAGTGTTTATCTGATGCCATCAGGTCCGAGTCCTTTCCCAGCAGTTTCAAGGAGCCGCGCAAGGTTCCAAACTATGAGCCTAACATGGACCCGACCTCTTGGTTGGGTACATACGAGATGGCGATGAGTATTCGCAACGCCACAGGTAATCTATGTGCCAAGTTCATGTATCTTATGATGGAGGGAGCAGCCAAGGTGTGGATGCGCAACTTACCTCCCAGGTCAATCAACTCTTGGGAGCAATTGAAGGCGGCTTTTATTCAGAATTTCCAAGGCACATGCAAGAAACTCAGCACCATCGAGGACCTGGAGCGGTGTGTCCAGAGGAAGGGCGAGTCGGCAAGGCACTGGATGAAGCGAGTCTCAGAGATCATTAACTCCTCACAAGGACTCCCACCAGTTTCAGTGTTAATGGCGATGGAGAGAAATTGCAGTTACAATCCCTTGAGTTGGAAGCTAGGTCGTATGAAGGAGAGCCTGAATCAAGGTATTCCCCTTACGATTGGTGAGATCATGGCAGGTGCTAATAAGCACGCTGCCACAGACAAAACAAAGGATCAGGAGGAAGGAGCTAAAGGACAAGGTGGCAATGGACAGAATCAGAACCAGAATCAGAACCAGAATCAAGGTGGTGGCAAGAGGCCATATGGAGACAACTCTGACCTAGTAGCCAATACAAACACTGGAGTCAGACGCAAGGACAACAATTCTGGTGGGTACCAAGGCCGCACTCCAAGCACAGAGGAGGTCTTGAGAATTCCATGCCCTAAACATGCCAAGAACGGTAGATGCGGTCATACCTTGGGACAGTGCGTAGATTTGCAGCGCGCCAGGTTCCAAGGGCCAGGAGGAGGTAACAACAATGGTGGATATAGAGGAAACAATGGAGCCGGAGGACCCGGCAATAACGGTGGAGGAGCCGGCAACAACCCAAACCAACCTCAAGGAGGAGGTAATCAGCAGGGCGGGTTCCAGCAGAACCCGAAGCAGCTCAATGATGGCAATGGTCAGTATTATGTCACAACTCGGCAGCACAACCCGAGTCGTGGCAGCTACCATGTCTTCACAACTAGTACGTCCAAGCGTTCCAAGAAGTTGAAAGTCAGAGCAGTTAATGCAGTAGAGCCGGCCCTTCCACAGTGGCTCAGGTGGTCAGAGCAAACCATCACATGGAGTCGGGCAGATCATCCTCCAAGAGTCGACGAGCCAGGGCAGCTAGCCTTGGTAGTGGCACCTCAAGTTGGGGGCTATACATTGAACAAAGTGCTTATGGATGGTGGAAGCAGTATCAACATCTTATATTATGACACATTCAAGAGGATGCAGCTGCAAGATAGACAGCTAATTCCAACAGAGACAGTGTTCCATGGGATAGTACCAGGGAAGTCGGCCAAGCCCATTGGTAAGATTTATCTTGAGGTTGCTTTTGGCACAGTGGAGAATTTTCGTTCAGAGATTATGCCCTTTGAGGTAGTGGACCTTAAGAGCCCATATCATGCTCTTTTTGGTCGACCTGCATATTTTAAGTTTATGGCCAGGCCATGTTATGTGTACTTGAAGCTCAAGATGCCAGGTCCAGCAGGAATCATCACAGTTAATGGCAGCAGACAGATGGCATTGGAGTGCGAGTTAGGTGATGCAGCTATGGCTGAGACAGCTTGTGCTCAAGAGGAGCTGAAGTTTTACAAGGCAAACGTGGATCCGGAGGACAACTCGGTCCTTAAGAAGCCGGCCACAGAGGAGAAGATGAAATTCAAGTCAGCTCAGGACACAAAGCAAGTCGACTTCACCCCTGGTGACTCTTCCAAGCAGTTCACCATTGGGGCACACCTCTCTGATAAATAGGAAAGCGCGCTCGTCGAGTTCATCCGTGAGAACCGGGACGTCTTTGCATGGAAGCCATCTGACATGCCAGGAGTCCCGAGAGAACTCGCCGAGCACAGCTTACACGTTAATCCTAATGCAAGACCAGTTAAGCAGGGTCTGCGCAAGTTTCATGATGACAGGAGGAAAGCCATAGGAGAAGAGGTGGCTCGGCTCCTCGCAGCCGAGTTCATCAAGGAGGTCTTTCACCCAGAGTGGGTGGCCAATCCAGTGTTGGTACCAAAGAAGACAGGAGAGTTGCGGATGTGCATCGACTTCACGGGCCTGAACAAGCATTGCCCTAAGGACCCGTTTGCACTACCTCGCATAGACCAGATCATCGACTCCACAGCGGGGTCAGAGTTGCTTTGTTTCTTGGATGCATATTCAGGGTACCATCAGATCAGACTCAACATAGAGGATGAGTTGAAGACGTCCTTCATCACGCCCTTTGGAGCATTTTGTTACACAACAATGCCCTTTGGACTCAAGAATGCAGGAGCTACATATCAGAGATGTATTCAGAATTGTTTCAAGAAACAGATTGGAAGGAATATTCATGCTTATGTGGATGATGTAGTTGTCAAGTCTCAGAAAGCCGACTCTCTGATAGCAGACCTGACAGAAACGTTTGAGAACCTACGCAAGTATAAGATGAAGCTCAACCCGACCAAGTGTGTTTTTGGAGTCCCTGCTGGCAAACTCCTAGGCTTCATCGTTTCAGAGAGAGGCATTGAGGCAAATCCAGAGAAAATCAAGGCTATCCATAACTTGCAGAAGCCGACTTGTCTGAAGGACGTCCAAAAGCTCACTGGATGTGTGGCAGCTCTGAGCAGGTTTATTTCCAGACTCGGGGAGAAGGCGGGTCCTCTCTACCGACTCCTGAAGAAGTCAGACAAATTCCTATGGGATGAAGAAGCTGACCGTGCTTTTGAGGAGTTGAAGAAAACTTTATCAACAGCACCAGTGCTTGCAGCTCCTACAGATAAGGAGCCCATGCTATTATATGTAGCTGCCAACGAGAGAGTTGTCAGTGCAGTAGTAGTTGTGGAACGTGCAGAGGAAGGAAAGGAGTACCCAGTGCAGAGACCTGTCTACTACATCAGTGAAGTCCTCACAGAGTCAAAGCAAAGGTACCCTCAGTGGCAGAAACTAGTTTATGGAGTTTTTCTTGCAAGTAGAAAGCTCAAGCATTATTTCCAAGAGCATCCAATTAAGGTGGTGAGTTCAGCACCGCTGGCAGATATTATACGCAACAGAGAGGCAACAGGGCGAGTCGCCAAGTGGGCAATTGAGTTGGGTCCTTATCATATCACATATGAGCCAAGGACAGCGATCAAATCTCAAGCTTTGGTTGATTTTGTCAATGATTGGACAGATTTTACATCTTCACCAAGCACCCCTTGCACCAAGTATTGGACAATGCACTTTGATGGGTCCAGACAGTTGGAAGGCTCAGGAGCCGGCGTGGTGTTAACCTCACCTAAGGAGATAAGTTAGCATATGTCCTTCAGTTACACTTTGATTGCACCAACAACATGGCAGAGTATGAGGCTTTGCTACATGGCCTGCGTTTGGCCAAGGAGATGAACATCAAGCGTATCAGGTGCTTTGGAGACTCGGATCTCGTAGCTCAGCAAGTATCTGGAACTTGGGACTCGAAGGATGCAAACATGGCAGCTTATAGAAGAGCAGTCGAACAGATAGCCGGGTTCTTTTCTGGTTATCAAGTGGAGCATATTGACAGGCGCAAGAACGAGGCTGCTGATGCGTTATCACGACTCGGCTCTCGTCGAGAGAAAGTACCACCAAATGTGTTCTTGGATGAACTCCATCATCCTTCAGTCAAGTTGCCCACAGAGGAGGAGTTAGCTTTCCAGACCCAGAGTCGGCACTTGTTGCAGCAGTACGAGCAATCCCAACATGGACAGAGCCCTACCTAGCATATCTCCTGCGGGGTGAACTCCCAAAGGATGAAGTCAAGCGAAAGCAACTCATCAGGCGATGCAAGTCCTACACAGTCATTGATGGCGAGTTATATAGAAGAAGCGTTACTGGAGTCTACCAGAGATGTGTGTCTCCAGAAGAGGGCAAGCAAATATTGCAAGAGATTCATGCAGGAGATTGTGGTCATCATGCATCCACTAGATCCTTGGTGTCAAAAGCTTTCAGACACGGGTTCTTTTGGTTGACAGCACATTTAGATGCAGAGAGGATAGTTCGAGTCTGTGATGGATGTCAAAGGTACGCAAGGCAAGACCACGTGCCAGCTCAAGAACTCAGAACCATCCCTATCACTTGGCCATTTGCAGTTTGGGGACTCGACATGGTGGGCCCTTTCTCAAAGTCGCCTTGTCAGAAGACCCATCTGCTAGTAGCAGTTGACAAGTTCACCAAGTGGGTGGAAGTGGAACCCGTCAGCAGAGTCGACGGTGCATCAGCTGTGAGATTCTTCAAGAAGATAGCCACACGTTTTGGGTATCCTCACAGCATCATTACAGACAATGGTACCAACTTATCAGTTGGGGAGATGGCCAAGTTTTGTGGTGAGAACAACATCAGACTCGACCTAGCCTCAGTGGCACATCCACAGTCCAATGGACAAGCAGAGAGGGCAAATCAGGAGTTGCTGAAGGGAATTAAGCCTCGGCTCCGAGTCCCTTTGCTAAGAGCCGCCGGGTCTTGGGTTGAGGAGTTACCAGCAGTGCTTTGGAGCATCAGGACGACTCCTAACAGATCTACTGGCTTCACACCTTTCTTCATGGTGTATGGAGCAGAAGCTGTCTTGCCAAGCGACTTGTTGCATGACTCGCCACGAGTCGCCAATTATGTTGAGACAGAAAACGAACTCGCCCGCCAGGACTCGGTCGATGCACTTGAGGAAGCAAGGGAGTTAGCCCTTGAGAGATCAGCAGTTTATCAGCAGGACTTGCGGCGATATCACGCACGCAGAGTCAAGACCCGGACTTTCCAGGAAGGAGACTTAGTGCTTCGCCTTGTCCAGAATAAGGAAGGGATGCACAAGTTATCTCCACCATGGGAAGGACCGTTCGTCATAAGCAAGAATCTGAACAACGGATCGTACTATCTAATGGATGTGCGAGAGCCGGCAAGTGTAGGCAAAGGAGCTGATACAGCTCATACTCTAGATCCTTATGCAGAGGCAAAGAGGCCTTGGAACATAGCTCAGCTACGTCCATATTATACCTAAGTTGTAATAGATTCATGAGTTGAAAGGCAATGAGCCCAGTGAGCCATGCCTAGATGTAATCGAATTATTATGATCAAATGAAATAAAGCCGGCTTTTGTGAACATGAGTCCTTTAGTCGAGTCACCCAGTGAGTGCGCTTTGTTCTTTAAATTTTGATCATCAGGTTCTTGGGGGCTTGCTTTTCAGTGAAAAAAGTTAAGCTTAAACTCTTGGACCCGGCACAGTAGCCAAATTTTCCTAGTTTTCTCGCTGGTAAGTCAGATGCATCCTGCACAATATGATCTATCTACAGGCATGACTTGTTTCTTTCTCTTATGGATCCTAAGGAACATATGAGTTAAGAACCTGTCAGCACAAGCTGTACGAGAAGTCATGCAGGGCCTACTTATTCATCAGTGAAAAACTAGACGGGTTATAAGAACCAAGCCGATTGGCACAAATTCAAAATAGCTAACAAGCTAAATAGTTTAAAGCACCAGTAGTGCATCATTACAGCCCAAAGTAGCTAACAAGCTACATAGTTTAAAGCCATCAGAAATAAATTATTACAAACTAGAAGTCATCTAGAGAATTGTCTTTTACAGGAGCTGAGTCCTTGACTGGAGCTGTGGAGTCCTTAGCTGGAGACTTGTCTTTCGCCTGTGCAGCGGATGCAGAAGTCGACTTCCCCAGGAGATTTTGTGGCAACTTTCTTCATCTGATAGCCAGTTCCCCTGGGGTTCTTCATGTGTTTGCTCAACTCCTCTTGAATTTGGGAGCCGCCAGTTGCGACTCTTGAAGGGGTGGGCGCAGCAGGAGTCTTCAGCGTGGGCTCTGCACCAGTCAAGTCGCCAGTCCTAGGAGCCGCTGGAGTGGAAGAGCTTGGCCCAGTTGATGGGGCACCAGTCATATCCTGTGAGGGACGCCCAAAGTTTACGATTGGAGGAACTCCTGGATTAACCCTCTTGTTCTCCAAGTCATAGTGATGAACCCATACCTCCGGGTCCATCTTGTTGGCGATTTCGCAGGCGTAAGGCCGCACTAGCAACTCCTCAGCCTTAAAGTCATCTTGGGTGAAGGGTTTGCCAGTCTTCATGCTGCTCTGGCTTCCCCATAGTGAGCATTGCTGGCTCCAGGACAGTGGGGTAGTAGCTGTGGGCCAGTGCAAGTATTCTTATGGCAGATCTCCTCATGGCAGATTGTTTCCACAAGCGCATGTACCCTGGAGCCCTTGACAACTCATCAACCAATCGTTCAGGCTCCTTGGGGTACTTGCCCTTGGAGTTCAGATATTTTACCACAGAGCGAGCACCCTCCTGCAGCCCATGGCAGTGGTCTAGCACGGAATGGAGTTGTTGGCTAGTTGGCAGCTTGAGTTTTGGGGAGTCAGCCCCTGCAAAGTAAGAGAAGTCAAAAGTCATAAGTAACTGAGTTTTGATATAATGCTAAAAGAAGGCAAGTGCAGTAACTTACCAAAGATATGATGACACATCGCCTTAATCCCCTTTTGGCATACATCCAGGACGGCTCTCAGATCAGTGTGTGCCTTCTGGGCAGCCTTCTTTGCTTCAGCCGACTCTTTCTTTACCTTTGCTAGCTCAGCAGCTAGGACTTGTAAGTTCTTCTCAGTTGGAGGGAATGCTGTTTTTCAGATTCAGCAGATTGGGCACTGGAAGCTGCTTGGTCTTCCAATTTTCATGTCTCTTTCATCTTTGGAGACAACAGTCTGAAAAAGCAAAGTCATGAAAGCAGAAGTCAGCAATGTACAAGTCGACAATTAACAAGTCAGAAAAGCAAGTCAGATTTTTACAAGTCAAATTCATAACTCATGAGCTCCAAGTCGTCACAAGTTAACAACTTGGCGCTTGGGGGCTACTCAGGGTCAGATTTTTCCAGAACGCATCTTTCATAAGCTCCAGTCAAGTAGCAACTTGGCTTGGGGGCTACTGGAATCAGTGATAGTCGAGTAGAGTGGACATATTTGCTGCTCCAAGTCGCCACAAGTTAGCAACTTGGCGCTTGGGGGCTACTCGCAGAACAGAATTTTTCTTCAAGTAAGGTATCAGTGAGCAATATATATTGATAGCTCCAAGTCGTCGCAGGCTGACAACTCGGCGCTTGGGGGCTACTCATGCAGAAAGTTTTTGGTCTTAGGACCCGACAGACAGTAAATCAGCAGCCCCGAGTCCTAGTAGAGCTAAGGACTCAGGTCTTGGGGGCTACAGTATGCAAGTTTGTTCTACCTAGCAAGTGATTTGAGTTCAGGATGAAGCACCTATCTTAGCTCCAAGTCACCAAAGATAAGGTGCTTGGGGGCTACTGTAATAGGAGACTAATGGATAGAGCATAAAGAGCACAAGTTAGAATGCTTACGTTATGAATCATCTCAAGGGCTCTGAGGGCTACTTGCTCCTCATCCTTTAGTTTGGCGGCTTGATCATTAAGCTCTATGGCCTCAATGTAGGCCTCGTTGAAGGATTTGTTGTCGGATATCCGGAGCCGGCTGTAGTCAGTTGAAGATTTTGCTGGTTCAGTGTTCAGCTGAGAAGTGGGAGCCGCCTTTTTCCTGACTCGGAGGCATCTGAACCGTAGTAGTTGGAGTTCCACCCCCAGAGGAGGATGGGATCACCACAGGAGTCTCCAACCGAGTCTTTGGAGCGGACTCGGGAACAGGGGGAGTCCCAGTAGCTGTTGCACCAGCAGATGTGGGAGTCGTAGGAGCTGTCTTTGTACTCGTCGTCTGAGAAGTCGACGGCGGTACAACTCCTCGGCCGGAAGTCACGTCATCCATGCCTGGTAGCTTGGAGACCTTGGCGCAGGGCCGGGCTCTGAGACAGGACAGATTAAAAGTCAGATATTGATTAAAGATAAATATAGATGACATGCTAGTAAAAACCAAGGAGAAAGGTCATACCCAACATTTGTCTCAAGATCCAAAGCTTCTTGAGAGTCAGAAGAGAAGATTGACATTCCTGACACATAGGAGTCAGCCTTCTCAGGAGGAGAGGTCGACTTCCTCTGGTGTGATACAGGTAGAGGAGGAGGAGACTCTGCAGGGCCACTTGAGCGCAGTTTCCTTTTCTTGGCAGCAAGGACTTGCGCAGGAATTTCTTCGGGCTCGCTGGAAGAGCTGCTAGACTTGCGGACTCGTGAGGCGGGTACCTTAGGCACAGCAGCCCGGGACCCACTTTTTGGAACTGGAGGAGTCGGGGAGCGACTCTTGGCATCTGATGACTCCTCAGATGGAATGGTTTGGGCTCCTGCAGGGCTCGATTCGGTATGCTCCTTGTCAGCATACTGTGCTTCAGAAGAGGACTCCTCCTCAACGACATTGACAGTGGGAGCCTCAGGTGAGGACTCCTCATCTTCATTCTCATCACCAGCAGCAGTAGCCTCTTTAGAGGACTCCTCGCTGGCTTCTTCTTCCTCAACAATCTCTGCAGCAGCAGAGGTGCTCCCTTTGCCCTTGTCAGTTTCAAGGGCCGACTTCCAGAAGGAGTCGGTAAGCTGCAGAGAGGAAACAGAAAGTTTGAGTTAGCAGATTGAGATAATGCAAGCAAGCAAGAAGGAAAGGCAGTTAAAGTACTTACAGCAGGAGCTGGGCAGGTGGAGCAGAAGGGTTGAAGCCCAAAGTGGGCCTGGTCCTTCACCATCTTTCCGGTCAGCTTCTTGATCAATCGACCAAGTTCAGGACCGTCAGATAACTTAGCAGTCATCCTAAGATCATCAGTGACACACCTGGTATACGAGCAGATGAGCCGGGTCCTAGGACTCAGCGGTTGAATTTTCCAGGTGGTCCAGCAGCGGACAAGATCCATGTTTTCCAGGTCATGAGAGAGGAGAGCCCGGATTCTAAGGATCAATGACTCGACTTTGGGCCGGGCGGCCTCTGAGCACCTGGCTTTCATAGCAGGAGTCACCTCCAGTCGGCTTTCAGAGAATTGGGGGAGTTTAGGTTCATCCTCAGGAGAGGTGTCCTTGCAATAAAAGAAGGACTTTTGCCAGTCCTTGATGCGGTTTGGAAAAACTGGCTTGGGAAGACAGAATTTAGGCGACGCTGGAGAGCTACAGCGCCGCATTGTAAGAGAGGTCCACCGGAGGTTTCAGGTTGGGGGTTGCAATAGAACAACTCGAGCCATAGATCTAAGTCAGGTTTGATCTGGAGGTAATCCTCACAGAGAACAACAAAGTTGGAGAGGGTAAGGACAGAGTTTGGAGCGAGGTCATGAATGCGCAGCTTGTAGAACTCGAGGAGCTGGCGGAAGAACAAATTACCGGGGGGCGTGAAGCCGCGGAAAAGATGCTCCGCAAAGATGACGACCTCGCCCTTCGCCGGAGAGGCACCGATTCATCCCCAGGAGCTCGTGCCTTGACGCTTGATGGAAGAAGGCCAGCAAGGCGATGTGATTTCAGCTGCTCCGCCGTGATGGTTGAACCGCCCCAATCGGCGGAGATAGATCTCTTCGAGGAAGGTGCGGCGGCGGCGGCGGCCTCGGCGGCAATGTCGACGATCCTGCTTCCAGAAGAGGCCTTGCCTTGGAGGTGCCCTTGGTGGGCGCTTGGGGGCCATGGTGTACGTGCGGTGCAAGAGGAAGCGCTGCGCGGGAAAGGAACGAGTGTAGGAGAGACAGAAAGTTTGGGGAATGAAAGGCTTGGTGACGATCCGGTTCTCACCTTTTGACATTTATAAGAGGGTAAAAACCCTAGAGGTATACAGTGGTGGCCCGCGGTAAAATCGTGGATAACGATTCGATAGTTAAAAGATAAGGTTACAGAGAGGGAAGAATAGCCGGCTTGCTCCAGGAAGCCGAGTCCCCTGACTTAAAGAGTTGAAAATTGACAGAGTGGTGCACAGGAACAGCCACAGACTCGGCTAAGTGCTATAAAGAGCTAGAGCGGTGGACTTGTGCGAAAGGACAGGACAGACTCATTTTATATATGTAATATGTTTTTATGCAGGAATTCATCTTGGAGCTAGCAGCAGGCGACTTTGAAGCCATTGGCTCAAGTGGAAGGAGTCGACCCAGAGAGTCGAACCAGCAAGTCAGAGGAAGCCGTCAAGCTGCGCCCAAGATAAATTCGGGGGCTACTGATGGGGGGATACTTTACAGGTAGGCCCATGGACCCGGAAAGTAGACCCGCCAAGACCAAGAAGGCCAAAGCCGAGTCACATATCAAGTCGCATGGGCTGGGCTGGAGACAAGCCGACCAAGGCCCATGATGAAGAAAGGACCCGTCCGGAAGGAGTCCAAGTACAACCCGGAGTCTAAACTTGGAAGACCAAGACGTAGAGTAGGACTCCGTGTTCTAGTATGACTCGGTGTAAATTGTAAGTCCAGAGACCCGGCAGCCTTTATAAGCGGGGTCCTGGACCTAAGATCGATAAGCTTCAACCAGTAGAGAAACCCTAGCCACCAGAGAGAAGTCGCCGGCTCCTAAGTTGTGGGAGCCGGGTCCTTGTAATCGAGATACCATCAAGAGCAATAACATAGAAGCAGGAAGTAGGTCTTTACCTCGAATCAGAGGGGCCGAACCTGGGTAAATCCTTGTTCCTTGGCGAGATTAACCGTTCCAGCGTACTTCAGTCATCAATGGCCCCAGAACTCATCTTCCCTGAGGAAGAACTTGCCGTGACAACCCCACGACAGAGCTGTACCGCCGTCGACTTCTCAGACGACGAGTACAAAGACTGCTCCTACGACTCCTGCATCTGCTGGTGCAACAACCACTGGGACTCCCCCTGTTCCCGAGTCCGCTCCAAAGACTCGGTCGGAGACTCCTGTGGTGATCCCATCCTCCTCTGGGGGTGGAACTCCAACTACTACGGTTCAGATGCCTCCGAGTCAGGAAAAAGCGGCTCCCACTTCTCAGCTGAACACCGAGCCAGCAAAATCTTCAACTGACTACAGCCGGCTCCGCATATCTGATAATAAATCCTTCAACGAGGCCTATATTGAGGCCATAGAACTGAATGATCAAGCCTCCAAGCTAAAGGATGAGGAGCAAGTAGCCCTCAGAGCCCTTGAGATGATTCATAACGTAAGTATTCTAACTTGTTCTCTTTATGCTCTCTCCATTAGTCTCCTATTACAGTAGCCCCCAAGCACCTTATCTTTGGTGTCTTGGAGCTAAGATAGGTGCTTCATCCTGAACTCAAATCACTTGCTAGGTGGAAAAAACTTGCATACTGTAGCCCCCAAGGCCTGAGTCCTTAGCTCTACTAGGACTCGGGGCTGCTAATTTACTGTCTGTCGGGTCCTTAGACCAAAAATTTCTGCGCGAGTAGCCCCCAAGCGCCGAGTTGTCAGCCTGCGACGACTTGGAGCTACCCACAGATGCAATTTACTGATATCTTACTTGAAGAAAAATTTCTGTTCTGCGAGTAGCCCCCAAGCGCCAAGTTGTTAACTTGTGACGACTTGGAGCTGCGACTCTTCTTCTTATGACTTGTGTGTCTGGAAAAAATCTGATTCCTGAGTAGCCTCCAAGCGCCAAGTTGTTAACTTGTGACAACTTGGAGCTCATGAGTTATAAAATTTGACTTGTAAAATTCTAACTTGCACTTTTCTGACTTGTTGATTGTCAACTTGTACGTTGCTGACTTCTACTTTTTCTGACTTCTGCTTATTCAGACTGTTGTCTCCAAGATGAAGAGAGACATGAAAAAATTGGAAGAGGAAGCAGCTTCCAGTGCCAAATCTGCTGAATCTGAGAAACAGCATTCCCTCCAACTGGAGAAAGACTTACAAGTCCTAGCTGCTGAGCTAGCAAAGGTGAAGAAGGAGTCGGCTGAAGCAAAGAAAGCCGCCCAAAAGGCACACACTGATCTGAGAGCCGTCTTGGACGTATGCCAAAAGGGAATTAAGGCTATGTGCCATCATATCTTTGGTAAGTTACTGCGCTTGCCTTCTTTTGGCCTGATACAACGAACTCAGCTACTTATGACTTTTGACTTTTCTTTCTTTGCAGGGGCTGACTCCCCAAAACTCAAGCTGCCCACTAGCCAACAACTCCATGCCATGCTAGACCACTGCCATGGGCTGTAGGAGGGTGCTCGCTCTGTGGTAAAATATCTTAACTCCAAGGGCAAGTACCCCAAGGAGCCTGAACGATTGGTTGATGAGTTGTCAAGAGCTCCAGGGTACATGCGCTTGTGGAAACAATCTGCCATGAGGAGATCTGCCATAAGGATACTTGCACTGGCACACAGCTACTACCCAACTGTCCTGGAGCCAGCAATGCTCACTATGGGGAAGCCGGAGCAGCATGAAGATGGCAAACCCTTCACCCAAGATGATTTCAAGGCTGAAGAGAATCTAGTGCGGCCTTACGCCTGCGAGATCGCCAATAAGATGGACCCGGAGGTATGGGTTCATCATTATGACTTGGACAACAAGAGGGTTAATCCAGGAGTTCCTCCAATCGTAAACTTTGGGCGTCCCTCACAGGACATGACTGGTGCCCCATCAACTGTGCCAAGCTCTTCCACTCCAGCGGCTCCTGGGACTGGCGACTCAGCTGGTGCAGAGCCCACGCTAAAGACTCCTGCTGCGCCCACTCCCTCAAGAGTCGCAACTGGCGGCTATCAAATTCAGGAGGAGTTGAGCAAGCACATGAAGAACCCGACGGGAACTGGCTTTCAGATGAAGAAAGTTGCCACGAAATCCCCTGCAAAGTCGACTTCCACATCTGCTGCACAGGAGAAAGACAAGTCTCCAGCTAAGGACTCCACAGCTCCAGTCAAGGACTCAGCTCCTATTAAGGAAAATTCTCTAGATGATTCTAGTTTGTAATGATGTGATTCTGATGGTTTAAAACTTTATGTAGCTTGTTAGCTATGTTGTGTTGTAATGATGCACTACTGGTGCTTTAAACTATTTAGCTTGTTAGCTATTTTGAATTTGTGCCAATCGGCTTGGTTCTTATAACCCGTCTAATTTTTCACTGATGAATAAGTAGGCCCTGCATGACTTCTCTTACAGTTTGTGCTAACAGGTTCTTAACTCATATGTTCCTTAGGATCCATAAGAGAGAGAAACAAGTCATGCCTGTAGATAGATCATATTGTGCAGGATGCATCTGACTTACCAGCGAGAAAACTAGGAAAATTTGGCTACTGTGCCGGGTCCAAGAGTTTAAGCTTAACTTTTTTCACTGAAAAGCAAGCCCCCAAGAACCTGATGATCAAAATTTAAAGAACAAAGCGCACTCACTGGGTGACTCGACTAAAGGACTCATGTTCACAAAAGCCGGCTTTATTTCATTTGATCACAATAATTCGATTACATCTAGGCATGGCTCACTGGGCTCATTGCCTTTCAACTCATGAATCTGTTACAACTTAAGTATAATAAGGACGTAACTGAGCTATGTTCCAAGGCCTCTTTGCCTCTGCATAAGGATCTAGAGTATGAGCTGTATCAGCTCCTTTGCCTACACTTGCCGGCTCTCGCACATCCATTAGATAGTACGATCCGTTGTTCAGATTCTTGCTTATGACGAACGGTCCTTCCCATGGTGGAGATAACTTGTGCATCCCTTCCTTATTCTGGA
Organism: Puccinellia tenuiflora; assembly: GCA_012064385.1. Taxonomy (NCBI): domain Eukaryota; kingdom Viridiplantae; phylum Streptophyta; class Magnoliopsida; order Poales; family Poaceae; genus Puccinellia; species Puccinellia tenuiflora. The sequence goes on along the minus strand of QRDG01000044.1, from coordinate 60,467 downwards.
CAAGGCGAAGCACTAAGTCTCCTTCCTGGAAAGTCCGAGTCTTGACTCTGCGTGCGTGGTATCGCCGCAGGTCTTGCTGATAAACTGCTGATCTCTCAAGGGCTAACTCCCTTGCTTCCTCAAGTGCATCGACCGAGTCCTGGCGGGCGAGTTCGTTTTCTGTCTCAACATAGTTGGCGACTCGTGGCGAGTCATGCAACAAGTCGCTTGGCAAGACAGCTTCTGCTCCATACACCATGAAGAAAGGTGTGAAGCCAGTGGATCTATTGGGAGTCGTCCTGATACTCCAAAGCACTGCTGGTAACTCCTCAACCCAAGACCCGGCGGCTCTTAGCAAAGGGACTCGGAGCCGAGGCTTAATTCCCTTTAACAACTCCTGATTTGCCCTCTCTGCTTGTCCATTGGACTGTGGATGTGCCACTGAGGCTAGGTCGAGTCTGATGTTGTTCTCACCACAAAACTTGGCCATCTCTCCAACTGATAAGTTGGTTCCATTGTCTGTAATGATGCTGTGAGGATATCCAAAACGTGTTGCTATTTTCTTGAAGAATCTCACAGCTGATGCACCGTCGACTCTGCTGACGGGTTCCACTTCCACCCACTTGGTGAACTTGTCAACTGCTACTAGCAGATGGGTTTTCTGACAAGGCGACTTTGAGAAAGGGCCCACCATGTCGAGTCCCCAAACTGCAAATGGCCAAGTGATAGGGATGGTTCTGAGCTCTTGAGCTGGCACGTGGTCTTGCCTTGCGTACCTTTGACATCCATCACAGACTCGAACTATCCTTTCTGCATCCAAATGTGCTGTCAACCAAAAGAACCCGTGTCTGAAAGCTTTTGACACCAAGGATCTAGTGGATGCATGATGACCACAATCTCCTGCGTGAATCTCTTGCAATATTTGCTTGCCCTCCTCTGGAGACACACATCTCTGGTAGACTCCAGTAACACTCCTTCTGTACAACTCGCCATCAATGACTGTGTAGGACTTGCATCGCCTGATGAGTTGCTTTCGCTTGACTTCATCCTTTGGGAGTTCACCCCGCAGGAGATATGCTAGGTAGGGCTCTGTCCACGTTGGGATTGCTCGTACTGCTGCAACAAGTGCCGACTCTGGGTCTGGAAAGGCTAACTCCTCCTCTGTGGGCAACTTGACTGAAGGATGATGGAGTTCATCCAAGAACACATTTGGTGGTACTTTCTCTCGACGAGAGCCGAGTCGTGATAACGCATCAGCAGCCTCGTTCTTGCGTCTGTCAATATGCTCCACTTGATAACCAGAAAAGAACCCGGCTATCTGTTCGACTGCTCTTCTATAAGCCGCCATGTTTGCATCCTTCGAGTCCCAGGTTCCAGACACTTGCTGAGCTACGAGATCCGAGTCTCCAAAGCACCTGATACGCTTGATGTTCATCTCCTTGGCCAAACGCAGGCCATGTAGCAAAGCCTCATACTCTGCCATGTTGTTGGTACAATCAAAGTGTAACTGAAGGACGTATGCTAACTTATCTCCCTTAGGCGATGTTAACACCACGCCGGCTCCTGAGCCTTCTAACTGTCTGGACCCATCAAAGTGCATTGTCCAATACTTGGTGCAAGGGGTACTTGGTGAAGATGTAAAATCTGTCCAATCATTGACAAAATCAACCAAAGCTTGAGATTTGATCGCTGTCCTTGGCTCATATGTGATATGATAAGGACCCAACTCAATTGCCCACTTGGCGACTCGTCCTGTTGCCTCTCTGTTGCGTATAATATCTGCCAGCGGTGCTGAACTCACCACCTTAATTGGATGCTCTTGGAAATAATGCTTGAGCTTTCTACTTGCAAGAAAAACTCCATAGACCAATTTCTGCCACTGTGGGTACCTTTGCTTTGACTCTGTGAGGACTTCACTGATGTAGTAGACAGGTCTCTGCACTGGGTACTCCTTTCCTTCCTCTGCACGCTCCACAACTACTACTGCACTGACAACTCTCTCGTTGGCAGCTACATATAATAGCATGGGCTCCTTATCTGTAGGAGCTGCAAGCACTGGTGCTGTTGATAAAGTTTTCTTCAACTCCTCAAAAGCACGGTCAGCTTCTTCATCCCATAGGAATTTATCTGACTTCTTCAGGAGTCGGTAGAGAGGACCCGCCTTCTCCCCGAGTCTTGAAATAAACCTGCTTAGAGCTGCCACACATCCAGTGAGCTTTTGAACGTCCTTCAGACAAGTCGGCTTCTGCAAGTTATGGATAGCCTTGATTTTCTCTGGATTTGCCTCAATGCCTCTCTCTGAAACGATGAAGCCTAGGAGTTTGCCAGCAGGGACTCCAAAAACACACTTGGTCGGGTTGAGCTTCATCTTGTACTTGCGTAGGTTCTCAAACGTTTCTGTCAGGTCTGCTATCAGAGAGTCGGCTTTCTGAGACTTGACAACTACATCATCCACATAAGCATGAATATTCCTTCCAATCTGTTTTTTGAAACAATTCTGGATACATCTCTGATATGTAGCTCCTGCATTCTTGAGTCCAAAGGGCATTGTTGTGTAACAAAATGCTCCAAAGGGCGTGATGAAGGACGTCTTCAGCTCATCCTCTATGTTGAGTCTGATCTGATGGTACCCTGAATATGCATCCAAGAAACAAAGCAACTCTGACCCCGCTGTGGAGTCAATGATCTGGTCTATGCGAGGTAGTGCAAACGGGTCCTTAGGGCAATGCTTGTTTAGGCCCGTGAAGTCGATGCACATCCGCAACTCTCCTGTCTTCTTTGGTACTAACACTGGATTGGCCACCCACTCTGGGTGAAAGACCTCCTTGATGAACTCGGCTGCGAGGAGCCGAGCCACCTCTTCTCCTATGGCTTTCCTTCTGTCATCATGAAACTTGCGCAGACCCTGCTTAACTGGTCTTGCATTAGGATTAACGTGTAAGCTGTGCTCGGCGAGTTCTCTCGGGACTCCTGGCATGTCAGATGGCTTCCATGCAAAGACGTCCCGGTTCTCACGGATGAACTCGACGAGCGCGCTTTCCTATTTATCAGAGAGGTGTGCCCCAATGGTGAACTGCTTGGAAGAGTCGCCAGGGGTAAAGTCGACTTGCTTTGTGTCCTGAGCTGACTTGAATTTCATCTTCTCCTCTGTGGCCGGCTTCTTAAGGACCGAGTTGTCCTCCGGGTCCACGTTTGCCTTGTAAAACTTCAGCTCCTCTTGAGCACAAGCTGTCTCAGCCATAGCTGCATCACCTAACTCACACTCCAATGCCATCTGTCTGCTGCCATTAACTGTAATGACTCCTGCTGGACCTGGCATCTTGAGCTTCAAGTACACATAACATGGCCTGGCCATAAACTTAAAATATGCAGGTCGACCAAAAAGAGCATGATATGGGCTCTTAAGATCCACTACCTCAAAGGGCATAATCTCTGAACGAAAATTCTCCACTGTGCCAAAAGCAACCTCAAGGTAAATCTTACCAATGGGTTTGGCCGACTTCCCTGGTACTATCCCATGAAACACTGTCTCTGTTGGAATTAGCTGTCTATCTTGCAGCTGCATCCTCTTGAATGTGTCATAATATAGGATGTTGATACTGCTTCCACCATCCATAAGCACTTTGTTCAATGTATAGCCCCCAACTTGAGGTGCTACTACCAAGGCTAGCTGCCCTGGCTCGTCGACTCTTGGAGGATGATCTGCCCGACTCCATGTGATGGTTTGCTCTGACCACCTGAGCCACTGTGGAAGGGCCGGCTCTACTGCATTAACTGCTCTAACTTTCAACTTCTTGGAACGCTTGGACGTACTAGTTGTGAAGACATGGTAGCTGCCACGACTCGGGTTATGCTGCCGAGTTGTGACATAATACTGACCATTGCCATCATTAAGCTGCTTCGGGTTCTGCTGGAACCCGCCCTGCTGGTGACCTCCTCCTTGAGGTTGGTTTGGGTTATTGCCGGCTCCTCCACCGTTATTGCCGGGTCCTCCGGCTCCATTGTTTCCTCTATATCCACCATTGTTGTTACCTCCTCCTGGCCCTTGGAACCTGGCGCGCTGCAAATCTACGCACTGTCCCAAGGTATGACCGCATCTACCGTTCTTGGCATGTTTAGGGCAGGGAATTCTCAAGACCTCCTCTGTGCTTGGAGTACGGCCTTGGTATCCACCAGAATTATTGTCCTTGCGTCTGACCCCAGTGTTTGTGTTGGCCACTAGGTCAGAGTTGTCTCCATACGGCCTCTTGCCACCACCTTGATTCTGGTTCTGATTCTGACCACTGCCACCTTGTCCTTTAGTCCCTTCCTCCTGATCCTTTGTTTTGTCTGTGGCAGCATGCTTATTAGCACCTGCCATGATCTCACCAATCGTAAGGGGAATACCTTGATTCAGGCTCTCCTTCATACGACCTAGCTTCCAACTCAAGGGATTGTAACTGCAATTTCTCTCCATCGCCATTAACACTGAAACTGGTGGGAGTCCTTGTGAGGAGTTAATGATCTCTGAGACTCGCTTCATCCAGTGCCTTGCTGACTCGCCCTTCCTCTGGACACACCGCTCTAGGTCCTCGATGGTGCTGAGTTTTTTGCATGTGCCCTGGAAGTTCTGAATAAAAGCCGCCTTCAATTGCTCCCAAGAGTTGATTGACCTAGGAGGCAAGTTGCGCATCCAAACCTTGGCTGCTCCCTCCATCATAAGATACATAAACTTGGCACACATATTACCTGTGGCATTGCGAATACTCATCGCCATCTCGTATGTACCCAACCAAGAGGTCGGGTCCATGTTGGGCTCATAGTTTGGAACTTTGCGCGGCTCCTTGAAACTGCTGGGGAAGGACTCGGACCTGATGGCGTCAGACAGGCACTCTGGTCCTGTTAATGCTGGGGAAGCACCAGGAGAAGTCACCTCCTCGTGGACCCGGGTTGGCTGAGGCGGGTTGGCTGCACCCACTAACGCTCTGTCCCTCTCTGCCTCCCGAGCTCTTGCTGCTTCTCTTTCTCGTCGTTGCCTTGCTTCATCAACCACTAGCTGAGCTTGTGAAGCGGTTGGTATGTTTGCACGATTCCTCACTAGTTCACGACGCCTTGCACTCGTAGAGTTGGCCGGGTTGGACTCACCGTGCCGACTCCTCGTACCTGAGTTAAAAGGTGTTGAATGTAGTCTACTTGCATCTGGAAAAGTTGGATACAAAGCTTGCTGAGTCAAAGCTGTCTTCAGTAACTCGATAGCCTCACGAGTCTCCTGTCCTGCTGGTCCCTCTGGTACCACAATATTCTCCAATCTCAGAGTCGCCGCATGTACGTTGTCCATAGGATTAGAGTAATGTCCCTCTAGAGTATGAAATCTGTTAGGCTGTGACCCTAAGCCACCAGATGCTCCTCCTCCGACCCCTCCTTCAGGCGGTGGTCCGTTGGTACGGCTGCCTCCCGGTCCTTCTGGGGGTGGTGGTGGTGGTGGTGCTCCTCCGGCTCCTCCTGCGGCGCCTCCTGCTGCCGCTGAGCCTCCTAGTCCGGCTCCTCTGCCTGGACCATTAGGTGTGGTGAATAGGTTGGTTGGATTGATGTGGACTCCATCATGCAAGCGACTCCTGGCTCGGCGATGCTGAATTGAAGTAAGCTCCTCGCGGCGCCTCCGCACAACCTGAGCTTCATCTTGGACTCGGGCCTGTTCCGCAGCTAGTCTACGATTTGCCTCTGTAATATCAGCTAGTTGCTTCTCCAACGCAGCTCGAGCGTTGGTTAACTCGGCCGCCCTCTCTGCGGCATTACTTGCATTAATTTCCTTTGTCAATAGAGTCAGATCGAACTGATTCCCAGTGTTTCCAGACATGTAGACTCCCACAACACGAGCGCGTACTGGCGACTCCTCATAGTCCTCTTCCTCTATCCCATACCCAAGCCGATCTTCAAACAAGGGTAGGATGGACTCTGAATCTGCATCATAATCTGAATCTGACTCTTGACGCATCTCTGGTTCCTCAGCTAGGGGTTCCTCGGACTCGGCGATGATGCCGACCTCTGAAGTTCCAACCGACTCCTCGCCATCGGACTCGACGACGACGGTTAGTTCTGGTACTGACTCCGCCGAGTTCGCGCGTAGTCCCGATGTGCAAACCATCCCGACGAACACGTTGATTCCTCCAAAGACAAGCTGATAACCCTCGTCGACTTCGTTCATCTCCGAGGTCCAGCCTGAGTCATCGATCTCTGTTTCTCCATGCTCATCAGTGTAGACTCGCCCGATGGTGAGTTTCTCCATGGCCCGACGAGCAGCTCCAACGATCTCAACTCCTTTTGTCACCGTAGGCCCCACGGTGGGCGCCAACTGTCGTGGGGTTGTCACGGCGAGTTCTTGCTCAGGGAAGATGAGTTCTGGGGCCATTGGTGATCGAAGTACGTGGGAACGGTTAATCTCGCCGAGGAACAGGGATTTACCCAGGTTCGGCCCCTCTGATTAGAGGTAAAGACCTACTTCCTGCTTCTCTATTATTGCTCTTGATTGTATCTCGATTACAAGGACCCGGCTCCCACAACTCAGGAGCCGGCGACTTCTCTCTGGTGGCTAGGGTTTTCTCTCTACTGGTTGAAGCTTAGCTTACTACGATCCAGGACCCCCCTTATAAAGGTGGCGGGTCCCTGGACTTACAATCTGTGTCGAGTTCTACTCACACACGGAGTCCTACTCTAGGCTTTGTCCTTCCCAACTAGAACTCCGGGTTGTACTAGGACTCCATCTTTGGACGTGCCCCCTTTTCCACACGGGCCTTGGTTGGCTTGTCTCCAGCCCAGCCCATGTGACTTGACACGTGACTCGGCTTTGGCCTTCTTGGTCTTGGCGGGTCTACTTTCCGGGTCCATGGGCCTACCTATAAAGTATCCCCCCATCACAGGGCGTTTTCTTCTTCGGCGAGCTGCTCCTCCAGCCCGTCGAGTGCCCGCCGCGCCCGGTTGAGGATGACCCGGCGACGAATTGCTTGGCGCTGCGACCCCTGCAGCGCCAAGGCCCCCGCACTGCTGCTGGGTGCAGAGTCCTCGATCCTCGTCGAGGCGCCCGGGTCCTGCCTCGGACCCACGACCGCCTCTGGTGCGATCTGGGGGCTTGTGGGGGCGCCTCCTTCGGAGCTCGCTTCGGTTGCCCTCTGGGGGCTGGGCGCCCTCTCGCACTCAGCTTCAGCGCCAGTGGGCTCCGGCGGTGCCTCCGCCTCCTGCTCCTCAGGGGTGCCTCCGGCCCCCTCTGCAATGACCGTGTCCGCCGCAGCCTCGGGCGCGTCAGCCCTTCTCGAGGAAGCCTCCTCCTCTGGAGGCGGCTCCACGACGATGTCCTCGTCCACCCTCTCCTCCTCCGTCTCCTGCTGGACGGGAGGAGTTGCCGCCCTGGTTGGCGACGGCGCCGCCTCTACGGTCACCTCCTCCGCGCGGCGCTCCGCCACGGGAGGAGCCGCCGCCCGAATCGGCGACAGCGTGGCCTCCTCGGCCACCACCGCCTCCGTGCGGTGCTCAACCGCAGGAGGAACAACTACCTGCTGCGGCTCGCCAGCCGCAGTCGTCTCCGCGGCGACGCTGGAGGTCTCTCCAGCCTCGCAGAGCCGCCGCCTCTTTGGCTCCGCAGGCTGCCTGAAAGGGAGCCAAGTTGGAGATCCATCAAGGGGGTGTTCTCGGAAGCAAAATGTTGGGGAAAAAGAAAAATCAAAGGCTTACTCGCCAGCCATCACCCACACCCTTTTCTTCGCCTTGGGTGGCTGGGTGTTGCTTGCTCCGGCCTCCTCCCGGGCCGCTCCTGTCTCCGCGCGAGGAGTGTCCCTCGCGGTTGCGGCCCTCCTGTCGTGGACGGCCTTGGAGCGGGGTTCGCAGCGCCCTCTCCCGCCGCCGCTCGTCTCCTCCTCCTCTTCGGCGTGCTGGGAGCGGACAACGCGGAAGGCATCCTCCTCGTCACCGGAGGAGAGCACCTGGAGGTCCACCTCAGCGTGGGCGCTCCTTGAGGAGCCGATGCCCTCACCAACGGGGTCAGTGCCCCTCGAAGCCTCATCCTCGCCGAGGGGGTCCTCGCTTCTCGAGGCCTCTTCCTCGGCGGACTCTTCAGCCTCAGGCTCCGGAGGCTCGTCCATGTACTCCGGCTCCGCCGCCCACGGGTTAGGGCGAGGCCCGCGGTGCCCCGCGGGCACAATTCCCCACTCGTCGAACGTGGGCATGAGCGCACGCTGCTCCATGATGTTTTGCTCGGCGAAGCAGATGAGTGGCTTGGCGGCTTCCTTGGTGGCGGACGGGATCTCCGACGTCGAGAAAAGAACGCCCATGATCTGGCGTAGTACCTCAGGCGCGAAGCCATCCCTGCTTAGCCGCATTGCGTCCCCCTTGCCGTCGTATCGCCACACCGGCTCGGCGTGCTGTTGGAGGGGGGCGATGCGGCGCCTGGTGAAGTCTTTCGCCACCATCTGGCCGGTGACCCCTGCCTCGCGGATGCGTCGAATATGCTCGTACACCGCGTCAAGCCTCGAGCCCCTGAAGTCCGCGCTCGCCCAGCGCGCCCACTTTCTCGGGGGCCCCTCAGGCACCTCCAGGAGAGGGGGTGTGGCCTTGGCGTCGACGAAGAGCCACTTCTCGCGGAACTTGTCCACCTTCTTCGTCACCTTGGTGATGGCGTCCTCACCGCACCAGGCGATGGGAATGTAGTTGTCACTCCTGGCCTCGGCGATGCGGAAGGAGACGCATCCGAGCCGCTCATTCTGCGCGCTCGACCGGAGGGAGTAGAAGCTGCGGAAGAGCGCCACCGAGGGGCGGATGCCGATGTAGGCCTCGCAGAGGTGGGCGAAGATGGCGAGGATGAGGATGGAATTGGGATGAAGATGGAGCAGTTGGATCTGGTACACCTCCAAGATCGCCAGGAGGAAGTCGGAGAACGGTTGCACCAGGCCAGCGTAGAGAGTATGGAGGAAGATGGGGTAGAACGCCTCGATGAGCCTGCCGCCAGCCGGCCTCATCTCGGTGGCACCGTGTTCGTTGGTGCTCGCCGCCGCCAGGTGGCGCACTATCGCTATCGTCGCCGCGGTGACACGCGTCCGGGCGCAGGGCTCCCTCGAGAGCAGCGGCGCGCGCCATCACCGCAGACGTGCCCGCCTGCACCGTGGCTTTGCCTTTTGGGTCGGTGGCTGCTCTCTTGGGCGCCATTGGTCGCCGGAGAAGAAGACGAGAACTCTGGAGATTGTAGCGCTCTGGAGAATTTGGAGGCGTGGGGAGAAGTTTGCGGAGGAGTTATGGGGGAAGTGATGGGCGCCGACCGCGCGCCCAGGCTTTATTGACTGGCTCCCAAGTCGTGGCGGGCCCCGCCACGTCGCCCGTTGGAGCCGAGGAGGTCGTGGCCGCGGGTGCAACCGCAGCGCTCCACGTGTCGTGGCCCTGTCAGGCATCTTTGGCCCCTCGACACTTCGCCTTCGTCCATGGGCCTCGGCGTGCCCGTCACGGGCCCGGGGGCTACTGTCGGCACAGTGGAAACCAGGGTACCACGGGCCGGCCTTCCAGGGCCCACAAGATCTTTTGGATGATTTTCGCTAAGGACCAGGCTCTCCAAGCCTGGCGAGCTTCGCGAGGATTTTCCCCTCGCGAAGGGTTTTCTCTCCTCGCCAAGGATTCTCTCCCTTGGCGAGGGATCGCGACTCGACAAGGCATCTCCAACGCCGCCCGCAATTCTGCTAAGGACCAAGCTGAAGGGCTCGGCGAGGCTTTTCGCCTCGCGAAGCTCCTTCCTCGTGAAGCCACCTCTGCCCCCGCGGCAGAGCGCACATGGGCTCTGCGCCATGTGCAGAGTGACGCGCGTGCCTACGCGCGATGACGACGACGCAGCAGTTGCTGTTTCCATGTATAAAGCAGTCAACAAAGCGGAGCCAAGCAAAGCGGACAACGAGTATTGCCTCTTTGGTGATAAGGGAACCGTCTGCAGCTACGCTCTAAGGACGACGTCACCGTGGGTCACCTCCCACCTCGGCAAGCGCCAGCCCACCGTCCAGCTGGTCGGCGCCCCTTTTCAGCTTTGGTGACGCCGTTCCCCTGCCGTGGACCGCGTCCACGGGCCTTACCTTTATGGTGGACTTCACCTTTATCGTGCACCGCGCCTCCTCCGTCGTCGCCGTGTGGTAACCCTTCCCGCCCAAATGTTTGGGCATAAGAGGTCCAGGACACCTATAAAAGGAGAAGGAGTGTGCCCAAGCAAGGGGTTCGATCTTCGGTTGGTTCGGGATCTTGAAGCCTACCAAAACCCTAGATCTGAAGGCTAGCTAGTAGCCATTGTTAGCCACCTCGAGCTTGACAAGCTTGTCGTGGGGTTGTCACGGCAAGTTCTTCCTCAGGGAAGATGAGTTCAGGGGCCATTGGTGATCGAAGTACGTGGGAACGGTTAATCTCGCCGGGGAACAAGGATTTACCCAGGTTCGGCCCCTCTGATTAGAGGTAAAGATCTACTTCCTGCTTCTATGTTATTGCTCTTTACTGGATCTCGATTACAAGGACCCGGCTCCTACTACTCAGGAGCCGGCGACTTCTCTCTGGTGGCTAGGGTTTCTCTAACTTGATTGGACTTGGCTCACTACGGTCCAGGACCCCCCTTATAAAGGTGGCGGGTCCCTGGACTTACAATCTGTATCGGGTTCTACTCATATACGGAGTCCTACTCTAGACTTTGTCCTTCCAAACTAAAACTTCGAGCTGTACTTGGACTCCTTCTTTGGACGAGCCCCCTTCTCCACACGGGCCTTGGTCGGCTTGTCTCCAGCCCAGCCTATGTGACTCGTCTCGTGACTCGGCATTGGCCTTCTTGGTCTTGGCGGGTCTACTTTCCGGGTCCATGGGCCTACCTATAAAGTATCCCCCCATCAGTAGCCCCTGAATTTATCTTGGGCGCAGCTTGGCTGCTTCCTTTGACTTGTTGGTTCGACTCCCTGGGTCGACTCCTTCCACTTGAGCCACAGGCTCCAAAGTCGCTTGCTGCTTGCTCCAAGATGAATTCCTGCATAAACATAAGACACATAAAAGATGAGTCCATCCTCATTCCTTGTTCAAGTCATCACCCTTGCCCTTGCACATGCTGGCCGGGTTTGTTGTGACTCTTGCGAACAAGGACTAGATAACTTGACTTTCATTGCCACAGGACTCGCCATTCTGGGACAAGCCGGCTTTTTCCACTTCTGTGGCTTTAACTTTTTCTCTGCTATGTCCTTTCTGTCTGTTAACCACTGAACCGTTACTAATGAAACGTTATCCACAGTTTACTGTGGACCTGCACTGTAACTCTCTAGGGTTTTACCCTCCTTGTAAATACCGAAGGGTTAGGTCTTAAACCTCACTTGCCCCCTTCAGCTCAAAATCTCTTCTTTCTCTTCGCGCCCATCTCTTCCCGCGCCCAGCACACACCACCCGCACGCCATGGCTCCCAAGCGCGCAAAGACCGCACCCAAGGCTAAGGCATCCTCGTCGAGGAAGACGGTGGACATCGCCGCCGCGGCCGCCGCCGCCGCAAAATCCTCTTCCAAGCGATCGATTTCCGCCGATTGGGGTGGATCTACGGTTACGGCGGAACAATTGAAGACTCACAGGCTCTCAGGTCTGATTCCTTCCAGCGCTCAAGCTCGGGCCCCAGGGGATGAAATTGTTCCTTCTCCCGCTAAGGGTGAAGTGGTTGTTTTCGTGGAGCATCTCTTCCGCGGATTTTCTCCCCCCGGTGATCTTTTCTTCCGCCAACTCCTCGATCTCTATCATCTGCGGATTCACGATCTAGCTCCTAATTCCATTCTTACTCTTTCCAATTTCGTGACTTTGTGTGAGGACTACCTCCAAATTAAGCCAGATCTCAACCTTTGGCTCGAACTCTTCTACTGCAACCCCCAGCCCGAGACTTTTGGGGGCCCTCTCCTCCAATGTGGCGCCGTTGCACTTCAGCGGCGCCTCCACTCTGTATTCCCAAAACCTGTCTTTCCTAACCGCATCAAGGACTGGCAGAAATCCTTCTTCTACTGCAAGGACACCTCCCCTGCAGGTGAACCAAAGCTCCCTTTATTCTCTGAGGATCGCCTCCGGGCGACTCCTCTTATGAAAGCTAGATGCTCTGAGACTGCCCGGCCAAGAGTCGAGTCTCTGATCACTCGAATCCGGGACCTCTTATCTCATAACTTGGAAAATATGGATCTGGTCCGCTGCTGGACGACTTGGAGAATCCAGCCTCTGAGTCCTAGGACTCGACTGATCTGTTCATATACTAGATGTGCTGGTGATGACCTCCGAGTTACGGAGCAATTATCCGATGGACCCGAACTTGGTCGGCTTATCAAAAAGCTGACTGGGAAACCGGTGAAGGACCAAGCCTATTTTGGGCTCCAGCCATTTTGCTCCACCAACCCAGCTCCTGATGGGAGTATCATTCTCTACTTTATTTCTACCTTGATCTTACTTGTACTACTTACTGACTCACTTTTGTTGACTCTGGTGCAGCTCACCGACTCCTTCTGGAAGCCGGCCTCTGGAGCTGGCACTGAAAATAAAGCTGAAGCTGAGGCTGAGGCTGAAGAGGAGACTCCTGCCACAGATCAAACTACTGTGGCAGAAGACACCGATGATGCTGATGAGGAGTCCTCCCAGGGGGCTCCCATTGAAGATGATGCTGCCGATGAGGAGTCCTCGCCAGAGGCTCCAACCGAAAATGTTGATGAAGAGGAGTCCTCTCAAGAGGCTCCCATTGTGGAGGAAATTGACGACGACGAGTCCTCACCAGAGGCTCCCATCACTAGACAAGCTGATACCACCTCTGCTGCTGCTCAGCCATCACTATCCGAGGAGTCCCCAGTTAGGAGTCACTCCTCTTCTTCTCCAGCCTCAAACAATAATGGATCTCGAGAGGCTGTTCCCAAGGTACCACTCTCACGAGTCCTTGGGTCCTCTCGCTCTCCTACTAAGCCTGAGGAACACATGCAGAGTGTTATCGCCGCCAGGAAGAGGAAGCTGCGCTCCGATGGGCCTGCAGATGCTCCTGAGCCTCTACCAGTCTCGCACCAGCGGAAATCAGCTTCTCCTCCCCACAAGGACGACTCCTACCACTCCGGCATGTCGATGCCTTCTTCAGACTCTCAGGCCTCCTTGGACCTGGAGACCAACATTGGGTAAGATTCCTTTGTTTCTATACTTGCGTTCAAATGACCTTTCCCTTTCCCTTTCACTATTGTTGATTTCTGTCTTTGCATATTTTAGGGCTCGGCCTTGTGCCAAAGTAACCAAGCTCCCAGGAATGGCCGATGTCACCTCTGGTCGTGGACCTGTCCCCCCTTCAGCCTCTGAGATGACAAGCACGAGGACAGGTCCATCCATTGCTGCATCTGCTGGTGCAACAACAACTCCTACCATTCCCGAGTCCCCTTCAAGGACTCGGGCGGCGACTCCAACAATAGTCCAGCCCTGCTCTGGTGCTGCGACTCCTGATACTGCACCTCAAAGTCATCCGGCTCCTGTCAAGCCGACTCCTACAGCTTCTCCAAATATCAAGGTCAAGTCATCAACTGACTACAGCCGACTCCGGGTGGCAGATAACCTGTCATTTTCTGAAGCCTATGCTGAAGCAGTTGACTTGAATGATCAAGCTGCTAGGCTGAAAGATGATGAGCAAGCTGCTCTTAGAGCTCTTCACATGATTCATGAAGTAAGTTCTTTGACTTCCATTTCTTTATGCTTTCCAGGCATCATCCTATCCCAGTAGCCCCCAAGCACCTGTCTGTGGTGACTTGTGACTAGGATAGGTGCTTTGACTTGAAACTGAACTCAACTGCTATATAGAAAAAAAATTGCACACTGTAGCCCCCAAGCACTGAGTCCTTAGATCTACTAGGGCTCGGGGCTGCTAATTTACTGTCTGTCGGGTCCTTAGACCAAAAACTTTTGCACGAGTAGCCCCAAGCGCCGAGTTGTCAGCCTGCGACGACTTGGAGCTACCAACATATGTGATTTACTGATACCTTACTTGAAGAAAAATTTCTGTTCTGCGAGTAGCCCCCAAGCGCCAAGTTGCTAACTTGTGGCGACTTGGAGCTGATGACTTGTCCACTAAGAACCATGCTTTGCTAACTGTTAAAAAGAAATTGACTCCTGAGTAGCCCCCAAGCGCCAAGTTGCTAACTTGTGACGACTTGGAGCTCATGAGTTCTATATTTGACTTGTGTAGCTTACTTGTGCTCTATGACTTTGTCTATTCTGACTTGCAAAAATCTGACTTGTGATTGCAGTGCATTGTCTCCAAGATGAAGAGAGACATGAAAGAGCTTGAGGACCAGGCCGCTTCTAGTGCTAGGTCTGCCATGGTTGAAAAAGAACACTCCCTTCAGCTTGAGAAGGATCTGAAAACCTTGGCTGCTCAACTGGAGCAGGTAAAGAAAGAGTCGTCTAATGCCAAAAAGATTGCTCAGAAGGCACACAATGACCTAAAGGCTGTTTTTGACACTTGCCGCAAAGGCATTGGTGCCATGTGCCAACACATATTTGGTAAGTTTATGACTTTTGCTTGCTTCCTTTTTGCACCTTTCTGAATTGCTTTTAGACTGACAATCACTCTTTGATCTCTTTTCCGCAGGGGCCGACTCCCCTAAACTGAAGCTACCCACCAGCAAGCAACTATCTGAGATGCTTGATCACTGTCATGGGCTACAAGAGGGAGCCCGTGTAGTGGTTAAATATCTGAACCATAAGGGCAAGTGCCCCAAGGAGCCTGAACGTCTGGTGGACGAGTTGTCTAGGGCACCAGGCTATATGCGTCTGTGGAAACAATCTTCATTGAGGAGAGCCTCCATCAGGATCTTGGCTTTAGCCCACAGCTACTATCCAACTGTCATAGAGCCAGCAATGCTTACAATGGGGAAGCCTGAGCAACATGAGGATGGCAAACCTTTTACTCAAGATGACTTCAAGGCTGAAGAGAATTTGGTGCGACCATATGCTTGCGAGATTGCCAATAAGATGGACCCTGAGGTATGGGTTCATCACTATGATTTGGAGAACAAAAGAGTCGCTCCAGAAACTCCTGCGATAGCAAACTTTGGCCGCCCATCACAGGACCCAGCTGGTGTCTTCTCTTCTTCTACTGGTCCAAGTTCCTCGTCACCGGCGGTTCCTGCTCCTAGTGCCGAGCCCACTCTGAAGACTCCTGCTGCACCCACTCCATCTAGAGTTGACTCTGGAGACACTCAGAAACAAGCAGAGCTTGCTAAGCATATGAAGAGTCCTAGGGGTACTGGATTTCAAACGAAGAGAGTCGCCACCAAGCCTCCTGCGAAGCCGGCTCCTCCTTCTGCTGTTCAAATAGAAGACAAGTCTCCTGCAAAGAAGGACTCCTCCACTGTGGCTGAGAAGTCGACTCCTCTGGAAGACAAACCTTAAACTTGTGCAATGTTGTGCTATTAGTATCTGAACTTTGTAATGATGCACTACTGGTGCTTAAACCTTGTTAGGTGTTTTGAACTACTGTGTTCTTGAATTGTGCCGATCGGCTTGGTTCTTATAACCCATCTAGCTTTTCACTGATGAATAAGTAGGCCCTGCATGACTTCTCTTACAGCTTGTGCTGACAGGTTCTTAACTCATATGTTCCTTAAGATCCATAAGAGAGAGAAACAAGTCATGCCTGTAGATGGATCATATTGTGCAGGATGCATCTGACTTACCAGCGAGAAAGCTAGGAAAAGTTTGGCTACTATGCCAGGTCCTTAAGTCTAAGCTTGACTTTTTTCACTGAAAAGCAAGCCCCCAAGAACCTGATGATCAAAACTAAAGAACAAAGCGCACTCGCTGGGTGACTCGACTAAAGGACTCATGTTCACAGAAGCCGGCTTTATTTCATTTGATCATAACAATTCGATTACATCTAGGCATGGCTCACTGGGCTCTTTGCCTTGCAGCTCATAAAACTATTACAACTTAAGTATAATATGGACGCAACTAAGCTATGTTCCAAGGCCTCTTTGCCTCTGCATAAGGATCTAATGTGTGAGCTGTGTCAGCTCCTTTACTTTCACTCGCCGGCTCTCGCACATCAATTAGATAGTACGATCCGTTGTTCAGATTCTTGCTTATGACGAACGGTCCTTCCCATGGTGGAGATAACTTGTGCATCCCTTCCTTATTCTGGACTAGGCGAAGCACTAAGTCACCCTCCTGGAAAGTCCGGGTCTTGATTCTGTGTGCGTGATACCGCCGCAAGTCCTGCTGATAAACTGCTGATCTTTCGAGGGCTAACTCCCTTGCTTCTTCAAGTGCATCGACCGAGTCCTGGCGTGCAATCTCATTAGTTGCCTCAACATAATTGGCGACTCTTGGAGAATCATGCAACAAGTCGCTGGGCAAAACCGCTTCTGCACCATACACCATGAAGAAAGGTGTGAATCCAGTGGATCTGTTAGGAGTCGTCCTGATACTCCAAAGTACTGCTGGTAACTCCTCAACCCAACTCCCAGCGGCTTTTAGCAGGGGAACCCGTAGTCTAGGTTTAATCCCCTTTAACAACTCCTGATTTGCCCGCTCGTCTTGTCCATTGGACTGTGGATGTGCCACCGAGGCTAGGTCGAGTCTGATGTTATTCTCACCACAGAACTTGGCCATCTCCCCAACTGATAAGTTGGTTCCATTGTCTGTAATGATGCTGTGAGGATACCCAAAACGTGTTGCTATCTTTTTGAAGAATCGCACTGCTGATGCTCCGTCGAATCTGCTGACAGGTTCGACTTCCACCCACTTGGTGAACTTGTCAACTGCCACAAGCAGATGGGTCTTTTGGCAGGGCGACTTTGAGAAAGGACCCACCATGTCGAGTCCCCAAACTGCAAATGGCCAAGTGATAGGAATAGTTCTGAGTTCCTGTGCTGGTACATGGTCCTGCCTTGCATACCTCTGGCATCCATCACAGACTCGCACTATTTTCTCTGCATCCAAATGTGCTGTCAACCAGAAGAACCCGTGTCTGAAAGCTTTTGACACCAAGGATCTAGTGGATGCATGATGACCACAATCTCCTGCGTGGATTTCTTGCAGGATTTGCCTTCCTTCTTCTGGGGATACACATCTATGATAAACTCCAGCAACGCTTCTTCTGTACAACTCGCCATTGATAACTGTGTAGGACTTACACCGTCTGATGAGTTGTCTCTGCTTGACTTCATCCTTTGGGAGTTCACCCCGCAGGAGATATGCTAGGTAGGGCTCTGTCCATGCTGGGATTGTTCGTGCTGCTGCTATCAACACCGACTCTGGGTCTGGAAAGGCTAACTCCTCTTCTGAGGGTAATTTGACTGAAGGATGATGGAGTTCATCCAAGAACACATTTGGTGGTACCTTCTCTCGACGAGAGCCGAGTCGTGATAACGCATCAGCGGCCTCGTTCTTGCGCCTGTCAATATGCTCCACTTGATAACCAGAAAAGAACCCGGCTATCTGTTCGACTGCTCTTCTATAAGCCGCCATATTTGCATCCTTCGAGTCCCAAGTTCCAGATACTTGCTGAGCTACGAGATCCGAGTCTCCAAAGCACCTGATACGCTTGATGTTCATCTCCTTGGCTAGACGCAGGCCATGTAGCAAAGCCTCATACTCTGCCATGTTGTTTGTACAATCAAAATGCAACTGAAGGACGTATGCTAACTTATCTCCCTTAGGCGATGTCAACACCACACCGGCTCCTGAGCCCTCTAACTGTCTGGACCCGTCAAAGTGCATTGTCCAATACTTGGTGCAGGGGGTATTTGGTGAAGATGTAAAATTTGTCCAATCATTGACAAAATCCACCAAAGCTTGAGATTTGATCGCTGTCCTAGGCTCATATGTGATATGATAAGGACCCAACTCAATTGCCCACTTGGCGACTCGCCCTGTTGCCTCTCTGTTGCGTATGATATCTGCCAGCGGTGCTGAACTCACCACCTTAATTGGATGCTCTTGGAAATAATGCTTGAGTTTTCTACTTGCAAGAAAAACTCCTTAGACCAACTTCTGCCACTATGGATACCTTTGCTTTGACTCTGTGAGGACTTCACTAATGTAGTAGACAGGTCTCTGTACTGGATACTCCTTTCCTTCCTCTACACGTTCCACGACTACTACTGCACTGACAACTCTCTCGTTAGCAGCTACATATAATAGCATGGGCTCCTTATCAGTAGGAGCTGCAAGCACCGGAGCTGTTGACAAAGTTTTCTTCAACTCCTCAAAAGCTCGGTCGGCTTCTTCATCCCATAGGAATTTATCTGACTTCTTCAGGAGTCGGTAGAGAGGACCCGCCTTCTCCCCGAGTCTTGAAATAAACCTGCTTAGAGCTGCCACACATCCAGTGAGCTTTTGAACGTCCTTCAGACAAGTCGGCTTCTGCAAGTTGTGGATAGCCTTGATTTTCTCTGGATTTGCCTCAATGCCTCTCTCTGAAACAATGAAACCTAGGAGTTTGCCTGCAGGGACTCCAAAAACACACTTGGTAGGATTGAGCTTCATTTTATACTTACGCAAATTATTGAAAGTCTCTGCCAAATCTGCAATCAGAGAGTCGGCCTTCTGAGATTTGATAACCACATCGTCCACATATGCATGAACGTTTCTCCCTATCTGATCCTTGAAGCAATTCTGGATGCACCTTTGATATGTGGCTCCTGCGTTCTTGAGCCCAAAGGGCATTGTTGTGTAACAAAATGCTCCAAAGGC
This sequence comes from Puccinellia tenuiflora, assembly GCA_012064385.1. Lineage (NCBI taxonomy): Eukaryota > Viridiplantae > Streptophyta > Magnoliopsida > Poales > Poaceae > Puccinellia > Puccinellia tenuiflora. The sequence continues at coordinate 41,780 of QRDG01000044.1, read as the reverse complement.
CGTAATGAAAGACGTCTTCAGCTCATCCTCTATGTTGAGTCTGATCTGATGGTACCCTGAATAGGCGTCCAAGAAACAAAGCAACTCTGACCCCGCTGTGGAGTCGTTGATCTGGTCGATACGAGGTAATGCAAACGGGTCCTTAGGGCAATGCTTATTTAGGCCCGTAAAGTCGATGCACATACGCAACTCTCCTGTCTTCTTTGGTACTAACACTGGATTGGCCACCCATTCTGGGTGAAAGACTTCCTTGATGAACTCGGCTGCGAGGAGCCGAGCCACCTCCTCTCCTATGGCTTTCCTCCTGTCATCATGAAACTTGCGCAGACCCTGCTTAACTGGTCTTGCATTAGGATTAACATGTAAGCTGTGCTCGGCGAGTTCTCTCGGGACTCCTGGCATGTCAGATGGCTTCCATGCAAAGACGTCCCGGTTCTCACGGATGAACTCGACGAGCGCGCTTTCCTATTTATCAGAGAGGTGTGCCCCAATGGTGAACTGCTTGGAAGAATCACCAGGGGTAAAATCGACTTGCTTTGTGTCCTGAGCTGACTTGAATTTCATCTTCTCCTCTGTGGCCGGCTTCTTAAGGACCGAGTTGTCCTCCGGGTCGACATTTGCCTTGTAAAATTTCAGCTCCTCTTGAGCACAAGCTGTCTCAGCCATAGCTGCATCACCTAACTCACACTCCAATACCATCTGTCTGCTGCCATTAACTGTAATGACTCCTGCTGGACCTGGCATCTTGAGCTTCAAGTAAACATAGCATGGTCTGGCCATAAACTTAAAGTATGCTGGTCGACCAAAGAGAGCATGGTATGGACTCTTAAGATCCACTACCTCAAAAGGCATAATCTCTAAACGAAAATTCTCCACTGTGCCAAAAGCAACCTTAAGGTAAATCTTACCAATGGGTTTGGCCGATTTCCCTGGTACTATCCCATGGAACACTGTCTCTGTTGGAATTAGCTGTCTATCTCGCAGCTGCATCCTCTTGAATGTGTCATAATATAAGATGTTGATACTACTTCCTCCATCCATAAGTACTTTGTTCAATGTATAGCCCCCAACTTGAGGTGCCACCACCAAGGCTAGCTGCCCTGGGTCGTCGACTCTTGGAGGATGATCTGCCCGACTCCATGTGATGATTTGTTCTGACCACCTGAGCCACTGTGTAAGGGCCGGCTCTACTGCATTAACTGCTCTAACCTTTAACTTCTTGGAACGTTTGGACGTACTTGTTGTGAAGACATGGTAGCTGCCACGACTCGGGTTTTGCTGCCGAGTTGTGACATAATACTGCCCATTGCCGTCATGGAGCTGCTTCGGGTTCTGCTGGAACCCGCCCTGCTGGTTACTTCCTCCTTGAGGTTGGTTTGGATTATTGCCGGCTCCTCCGCCGTTATTGCCGGGTCCTCCGGCTCCATTGTTTCCTCTATACCCATTGTTGTTACCTCTGTTTCCTGGCCCCTGGAGCCCGGCACGCTGCAAATCTACGCACTGTCCCAAGGTATGATCGCATCTGCCGTTCTTGGCGTGTTTAGGGCATGGAATCCTCAAGACCTCCTCTGTGCTTGGAGTACGGCCTTGGTATCCATTAGAATTATTGTCCTTGCGTCTAACCCCAGTGTTTGTGTTAGCCACTAGGTCAGAGTTATCTCCATACGGCCGCTTGCTACCACCATGATTCTGGTTTTGACTCTGGTTCTGACCCTGACCATTGCCACCTTGTCCTTTAGTCCCTTCCTCCTGGTCCTTTGTTTTGTCTGTGGCGGCGTGCTTATTAGCACCTGCCATGATCTCACCAATCGTAAGGGGAATACCTTGATTCAGGCTCTCCTTCATACGACCTAGCTTCCAACTCAAGGGATTGTAACTGCAATTTCTCTCCATCGCCATTAACACTGAAACCGGTGGGAGTCCTTGTGAGGAGTTAATGATCTCTGAGACCCGCTTCATCCAGTGCCTTGCTGACTCGCCTTTCCTCTGAACACACCGCTCCAGGTCCTTGATGGTGCTGAGCTTTTTGCATGTGCCCTGGAAGTTCTGAATAAAAGCCGCCTTCAATTGCTCCTAAGAGTTGATTGACCTAGGAGGCAAGTTGCGCATCCAAACCTTGGCTGCTCCCTCCATTATAAGATACATAAACTTGGCACACAAATTACCTGTGGCATTGCGAATACTCATCGCCATCTCGTAAGTGCCCAACCAAGAGGTCGGGTCCATGTTGGGCTCATAGTTTGGAACCTTGCGCGGCTCCTTGAAACTGCTGGGGAAGGACTCGGACCTGATGGCATCAGACAGGCACTCTGGTCCTGTTAACGCTGGGGAAGCACCAGGAGAAGTCACCTCTTTGTGCACCCGGGTTGGCTGAGGCGGGTTAGCTGCACCAACTAACGCTCTGTCCCTCTCTGCCTCCCGAGCTCTTGCTACTTCTCTTTCTCGCCGCTGCCTTGCTTAATCAACCACTAGCTGAGCTCGTGAAGTAGTTGGTATATTTGCGCGATTCCTTTCTTGTTCACGACGCCTAGCACTTGTAGAGTTGGCCGGGTTGGACTCACCGTGCCGACTTCTAGTACCTAAGTTGAAGGGTGTTGAATGTAGTCTACTTGCATCTGGAAAAGTTGGATACAAAGCTTGCTGAGTCAAAGCTATTTTCAGTAGCTCGATAGCCTCACGAGTCTCCTGTCCTGCTGGTCCCTCTGGTACCACGATATTCTCCAATCTCAGAGTCGCCGCATGAACGTTGTCCATAGGATTAGAGTAATGTCCTTCTGGAGTATGAAATCTGTTAGGCTGAGATCCTAAGCCACCAGATGCTCCTCCTCCGACTCCTCCTTCAGGCGGTGGTCCGTTGGTACGGCTGCCTCCCGGTCCTTCTGGGGGTGGTGGTGGTGGTGGTGCTCCTGTTCCTCCTCCTGCGGCGCCTCCTGCTGCCGCTGAGCCTCCTAGTCCGGCTCCTCTGCCTGGACCATTAGGTGTGGTGAATAGACTGGTTGGATTGATGTGGACTCCATCATGCAAGCGACTCCTGGCTCTGCGGTGTTGAATTGAAGTAAGCTCCTCGCGGCGCCTCCGCACGACTTGAGCTTCATCTTGGACTCGGGCCCGCTCTTCGGCCAGTCTACGGTTTGCTTCTGTGATATCAGCTAGTTGCCTCTCCAACGCAGCACGAGCATTGGCTAACTCAGCCGCCCTCTCTGCGGCATTATTTGCATTAATTTCCTTCGTCAACAGAGCCGGATCAAATTGATTTCCTCCGTTTCCAGACATGTAGACTCCCACAACACGGGCGCGTACCGGCGACTCCTCATAATCCTCTTCCTCTATACCATACCCAAGCCGATCTTCAAACAAGGGTAAGATAGACTCTGAATCTGCATCGTAATCTGAATCTGACTCTTGCAGCATCTCTAACTTCTCAGCTTGAGGCTCCTCAGACTCGGCGATGATGCCGACCTCTGAAGTTCCGACCGACTCCTCGCCGTCGGACTCGACGACAACGGTTGGCTCTGATACTGATTCCGCCGAGTTCGTGCGAAGACCCGACGCGCAAACCATCCCGATGAACATGTTGATTCCTCCAAAGACAAGCTGATAGCCCTCGTCGACTTCGTTCATCTCCGAAGTCCAGCCTGAGTCATCGATCTCTGTTTCTCCATGCTCATCAGTGTAGACCCGCCCGATGGCGAGTTTCTCCATAGCCCGACGAGCTGCTCCAACGATCTCAACTCCTCTCGTCACCATAGGCCCCACGGTGGGCGCCAACTATCGTGGGGTTGTCACGACAAGTTCTTCCTCAGGGAAGATGAGTTCAGGGGCCATTGGTGATCGAAGTACATGGGAACGGTTAATCTCGCCGGGGAACAAGGATTTACCCAGGTTCGTCCCCTCTGATTAGAGGTAAAGACCTACTTCTTGCTTCTATGTTATTGCTCTTTACTGGATCTCGATTATAAGGACCCGGCTCCTACAACTCAGGAGCCGGCGACTTCTCTCTGGTGGCTAGGGTTTCTCTAACTTGATTGGACTTGGCTCACTACGGTCCAGGACCCCCCTTATAAAGGTGGCGGGTCCCTGGACTTACAATCTGTATCGGGTTCTACTCATATACGGAGTCCTACTCTAGACTTTGTCCTTCCAAACTAAAACTCCGAGCTGTACTTGGACTCCTTCTTTGGACGAGCCCCCTTCTCCACACGGGCCTTGGTCGGCTTGTCTCCAGCCCAGCCTATGTGACTCGTCTCGTGACTCGGCATTGGCCTTCTTGGTCTTGGCGGGTCTACTTTCCGCGTCCATGGGCCTACCTATAAAGTATCCCCCCATCAAAGCTCTTCTTGTACTGTAAACTCTCCAAGCAGTGCAATACACCAAAGCAGGACGTAGCGGTTTTACCTCCTCAAGAGGGCCCTGAACCTGGGTAAGACCAAGTGTTCCCTTTCTGCAGTGCTGTCCCGCAGCGAGTCCGACGAGCACCGTCGCCGGAGCACGTTGAGGGTTGTTTGATTCCGTGTTCAGCCCCTTACTCGATCCTTCTCGAGACACACCCAGTTCCTGGGACAGTTCTCCGACATCTTTGCAATCTTTACTAGTATTAAAACTGGATTTATGGTTGGTGTCACACTTCCCCATATTTACATACCAAATGCCACCGCTCTCACGATCTCCAGTCTATCAAGAGGATGTGCGTGCATATCTCAATAGAATACGTGCATATCTCAAGAGAAGTTATCTTCCTAACAAACCATTTTTTTAACCTGCAATTCGACAAACCATTTTTTTAATGGATGGCTAACAAACATTTGCTTATCTCACCAAACATAAACGCGTGCAGATCATTAGAGGAGGAACCAATTTGTTGCTAACCTCATTCTTCTATTTTCGTGTCCTCTCACTTGCAGCAGCTGCCGTCATGGCCGATCGTTGCACTACATATTGAGTGTGGCTCACGGAGGCTTGGATGGAGGAATCGTCACCAACACCTACCTCCCCGCTCGTTTGACCACCAAAGTCGCCGCTGCACATGACCAACGTGGCTGCACGAGCGGTTGAGCGCCCCCGATGACGTGTTATAACAACAAGGAGGACATGACTAACATCGTCGGAGTCAGCGCCAACAACGTCGTCGCTGGTAACAAAGACAAGGAGTGTACAACCGCCCCTTTCCCCGAGAAGGTCCCTCCTTCCTTCCGATTTTACATCCATATGCTGAGCAGATCTGTGACATGTTAGGGAAGTAGCAAGAATCATCAAAGTCTCTGTTTTTGTTCTTCCTTTCTTTTCCACTTGCTGACACGAACTAGCCTAGGTTCTTAGAGCAAGCACAATAGTATAGCCGCCAACTGGCTACATACTCTTACCATGTCACCTAAGTTATAAATAAATATAAGTATAATAGGCTGGTTATTAGTTTGGCTCTAATGAATACTTAATTATTTTGTGCTCACAGTATGGTCCTTGCATGCAAGATACACCGGTCCTTGCAGCCAGTTGTAGCCTTCTCACTAGGCTGCATGCAGCGGTAAATGTTTTTGTGCTACATCGAGCGCTATACATGGAGAGTCGGCTCTCTTATCTTTCCTTCCTTCTCCTCCCATCATAGGATTTGGATGACATGGACTCGGTTATAGCCGGCTGAGTAGATTCTATCATACTTGCCGTGAGTTGAACCAGCTATCCGTGATCTCTGTCCCTTATGATCCACACAGTCCGCCCCTGTTCCTTCAGTGGTGGAGCACTCTGTCATCCACTAGGATGAGCACCCTAACCTATTGGGACTTTGGGAGTCATGAGTATAACACGATTGTACGAAACAAAAAGTGAATGCGATATAGACGTTCATTGGAGTTTGATAAAGAGTGCATATGTAACAAAAGAGAATTGCGAGCCAAATGAAGCCAAAGGCAAAGGTAAGGCTGGAAAGAGATGTAGCTGTGAGGAATACCATCATCACCCTTTATGTTCTTGAGGATTGAGAGTGAGAAAGGACATATGGTGACTTTTGAAGAGGGAGTAACCGGAAGAAAGACCGTAGTTTTTTCATCGAATTTTGACAATTGAATGGAACGCCTACCGGCTTAATTACATGATCAGAAAACTTGATGCCATGTTGTTGCACATAAATAATTTATCATCCAGTATTCACTGCTATTCATTTCTTGTTCTAATTCTGTTTAGTGATGACCAAGCATTTACTCAACTTCGTATAGTTCTTCTATATCATTTTCAGATTTTAGTATGATGTTGTCCATCTTTATTTTCATGACTCCAACTTAGAATGCTTTTGCACTTTCTGCCGTTGATCTGACCAGACAAAGGCAATAAGTTCAGGACTTAGCCAAGTAGAAATACAAGTGAAAAGGGAAGAAAAACTTATATTTTTAATGGTCTGGTTAGTCCAAAATCCAATGGATATCTTCCCATTCCTACTTATTTGCAACATTCCATCGATGGATATATATCAGACGTTCCTCTCATACAAGTTATTTACTAATAATTTTGGTAAAACCATCTAGGGACAAATGCCACGATAGAGATATATTTATATATGAAAGAATCAGTGTTTGTAGTAGCGAATATCGAAGACATGAACAACACATTAATCTCTTGTAGGGCAGTCATACCTGAATGAGACTTCACATAAATATAGTGTGTTTCTAGACGTACATAATAGTTGAAAAGAAAGGAAACCATATAGACCACTTTATTCATAATGTATTTTATGTTTGATTGTTATTATCGTAGTTATGTGTGGAAGGAAACAAAAAAGCAATCAGATCGGTTGTCACGTGTTTCTCCTCCCTACAAACGTGTCTGCAGACGTAACAGAAGGATGTACGGCGATGGCTGGTTAGGCTTCAATTCAATATGGAGAACCAACCCGTGGTTGGATGGTTAGTAAGGTGGTTGTATCCCCAGCCCATCAGAGTTAAAACCCCAGATTTGACAGCGGTGTTTCTCATTTAGGCAGAATATTCTTCAGTGGGAAGTGACGTTTCCGTCGATAGCGAAGCGTATTTGGTGACTTCGTCAATTTCAAGACTCAACCCGCCAGCTCAGTATCTCGAAGGTGCTCATAGAGTAGGGTGTGCGTGCGTGCGTTCATAGGGGTGAGTGTATGTGAACGTATGCGTTGTATTGTGTTTTGTAAAAAAAACTTCAATTCATTATAAAGAAGGAGATATATGAAACAATTCGATTAGACATTTTATTTCTTTATTTCCTACCATGAGATTTGATTCCATGGAGCACTACACATAGTCTGTGTAAAATGATGGATGCTTCAAACTAGCCTACTAACTCCACTAGGATCTTCCATATCAGCAGGCATGAAAACTTCAAGGCACTACCACCAAGCCAAATTAGCTCTTAGGCTTATCTTTTGACGGGGAACAGCAGGCGCTCTGCTTTTGCATTAAAGAAGAATAGGAGATAAATTACAAACACCCAAGATCCTGGCACAAAAAACATCCAGCATCCCACACCGATAAAACACACACTCTGTCCCTAAAACTCAAGACTAGCTATCTGGTACTACTAGTCCCAACTCTAGCATAGACCAACTAGCTCTTAGGCTTATCGATGCAGATGTAATATTCAGGTGTTGCATTTCTGAGCAGCTTGGACACTGTCCAGTGCGTTCTGCTCTCGCTCGAATGGCTAATCAGCCATTCAAACTACTTTCTGTAAAGTGTTGTTAAGAAATGAAATCGCCAAGTTCAAAAAAAAAAAAAGAGCCTACTAGATCCAGAACGCCACGGGGCGTGTATCCGGCAAACCATTGGGTCGCCTGAACACGTTGCAACTGCGAGCTGGTGCCGACTCGAGTCGCAGCTCCCCGTCCTCGCCGTACTTGACACCAAACGTGGTGATGCGGACGACCACGCGCGGAGGCGCGACGTACAACCCGAACCCGGCCGTAAGCTCGCCTTTGCGACGTATGTCGTCGTCGTCCTGGTGCCACATCTGCTCCACGAGGCAGAACCTGGTGCCGCCCATGTGCACAAGCGTTACGCCCAGGTGCAGCGGCGACTCTCCGTCGAAGAGCCTCTCCTCCCCGAGCTTCCAACGCGGCAGTGTCGTGGGTCCGGCGCCGCCGCCGACGGGCACCACGTCAGAGGAGCAGAGGTGTCCGGTGCCGCCCTTGTGGCGGCAGATGCCAACCCATGCGTCGAGCTCGGCGAGGTAGTAGGCTCGGCCGAAGAAAGGCAGCATCCAGCCGCCGTGGCACGTCCACTCAAGGCGCTCGGTGTCGAAAGAGAAGGTCCCCTCCTTCATATGGCACCACTTGCTGGCGGAGACGACCAGGGTGCGGCCGTCCGGGTGCAGCGCGTGGCACCAGCTGCTGCTGGCCGTGAACGGCAAGCGTGCCTGTGGTGAGCGGACGGCGGTCCAGACCCACGGCTCCTGCTGCGGGCGTGGCTGGTGGATGTTCCCACCTCTCCGAGGCGGCGGCGGCGGCGGGTCGCCGAGGTAGTAAACGTCGTTGATGAACAGGAAGATCTTGCCGGCGATGGAGATGAGGATGGGCCGGCCGTAGGTCATGCGGAACTCCGGCCACGGCAAGGTGGCCACGGCCGATGTGGCCGTGTCGAAGGCGGGGATGGCAGGGCTGACATCGGGGGGCATCATGGCGATGATCTTGGTGCCGTGGGTGAGGAAAGCGTGCGAGTTCCCATGCACGGCGCCGAAGCGGGCGACCGGCGGCTCGGCGAAAGGCTTCGGCTGCTGCAGGTCGCCGGTGTCGGAGGAGTCGAACGCGTCGACGTCCACCTTGTGGACGCTGTAGCCATCCTCCCAGTCGTCCAGCACTAGGTACAGGTGTTGTTTCGCCGTCCTTTCCGTGGCGGCGCTGCAGCTCTCGAGCGAGATCTTGCGCTTTGACATAGTATTGGCTTGGCCCGCAACATATCGCAATCTCCTGTCTGTATATATGAAGAAGAGGGAACTCGGGTCTCTCAGCGGCTAGTGTTCGTATCCAAATTCGGGTCGGGGTCGGCGACTAGTCTTTGTAAATCTCGGCCTTTTTTTAGTGTTTACCAATGAGTTTATCTCAGATCGGACAAATCGCTGTAAGCCCACTGCGCTAACTGCAGCCGGGGATCTGTCTTTTGGGCTCGTTTCGGCCCAATCAGCCCATTAGGCCGGAGTTTCTTCGCGAATGGACACTTGGACAGCTGAAAAGACGTCTGAGTAACGCCAACCCAAAAGTTCAGTACGAAGGTTCACAAAAAAAAAGTTCAGTACGAAGTAACAAAAAACTGAAACTGTACAATCAGCCTAGCAAGCACCACGTAAGCTAAATCTCCGCACGTCGGCCGCCGCCGCCGCCGCCACCATCTACTATCACCCGCACCACCGCTACACCGGGCGCGGGCCGTGCACGGTCCGCGGTAACGACGCGCTCGCCGAACGGCGGCTGCCTGCACGTGGGGCACGTCGGGCGCGCGGCGAGCCAGCGGTCGATGCAGCGTGCGTGGAAGCCGTGGTTGCAGCGCGGCAGCACGCGCACCTGCTCCCCGCGCGCGAACTCGGCGAGGCAGATGGCGCACTCCGCCCGCGAAGACCCGGCCAGCTCGAGCCCCGGCGAGTACGCCAGGCACGGGAGCGCCTGGACCAGCGCCGCACGCTTCTTGCCGGCGACGCCGCTCCCTCCCGCGGGCGGAGCCGGCTCCTGCGGGGCGCCGCGGGAGCTGCTGTAGCCGTGCCACGCGCGGGCCGCGACGCGGTGCGCGCACTGGAGGAAGACGTGGAGCGCGATCGCGGCGAAGAGGGCGCAGATGAGGAGCGCGAGCAGGAGGATGGCGTTGGTGTTCAGCCAATCGAGCGGGTTCTCCGCGTCGGGAGAGGCCGCCGCCGCCGCAGGTAAGACGTCGGGAGTAAAAATGCCGGGCGCCGCCGGGGCAGGCGACGGGCTCGCCGTTGGCGCCAGGAGCAGGAGGAGTGGCCTGGAGTAGCGTTGGTGCGCTTCCATGACGGATCGAACGTGGATGCGGCCGGAGAGGTGTTCCGAACGCGCCGGAGGAGGAGTAGTGCGGTCAGGTGTGGCAGCGTGAGTGGGACTGTGGGAGTGGGAGTGAGAGTTCTGCCAGCAGCGACGCACGGATCCGGCCTTCTTATAGAAGACGGCTACGTGACAGGAATGGCAGTGGAGGATCGACCGATCTGGGATAGATTAATCGGAGATATTTGGAGTCGCAGTCTATCGATCTAAGCTTGTTTAATTTGTCGGTAAATAAAGGTGGTACTACGGTCTTAGTGCACTACAGGTGCAGCCAAAGATAAGATGCACGTCAGAGGACCCAATACTCCACGTGATCGATTCTGTTGGAGCTTGGAATTCCTATCTATGCCTCTTCTTGGATCAAGTCGCAAGCCACAACACGCACACTGGCTAGCTACTGGAAAACAGATCGACGAGCGTGGTAGGTACTGGACATCAAGCAAGCACATAATTTGCAGTTAGAAGTTGAAAACTCTATCGAAAAAAAGAAGTTGAAAACTGAACTCTGCTGCAGGGCCACTTCACCAAGAACTACTCCTAGCTAGAGTGCTTGGCCAGAAATCGTAAGCTAAAGAGAAGTGTCAAACGAGTAGTAGTGGGAGTAGGCAAGCACGAGTGACGGAACAGCAGAGCATATACGTAAAGCAGCTAGCTAGCCCTGCTTAAACTAGAGTTTCCACGGGCAAATCGTAGCCGCTTCATCCCCCCATATTTGGACGCTGGTCGCAAAGGCCAATCTGGATCGCGAGCCGCACCCAAATCATTTGCGAACCCATTCAGGATCGAGCAAAATGGGATTCCCGGCAGCATCCACCAACGGCGACCCGTCGGCGCGCGGGGGTGCCGCACGTGGCCGGGGGCCGGCCAGATCGGCGGTGGCTTGTCAGCTCGTGAGTGGCTGTCGAGACCACCTGTGTCCACGTCGTCGTCTGATGTGTCTGTACCTGGAGTTCCCGCCCTTCGGGCTGCTCAGCCGCCGTGAAGTTCTCACCTGGGCTCTGCTATGGGTCTCAATGGCCCTCGTGGAGTCACTTGGGCCATAATGCTAACCCAAGTGCTTCACAAAAAAAACTATGGGCTCTGCTGTGGGTCTCAATGGCCCTCGTGGAGTCACTTGGGCCATAATGCTAACCCAAGTGCTTCACAAAAAAACTACGAAAAAGTATACTTTTCGCCCTGAAATAATACATTTCACCCCAATCTCCAAAACCGGATAATTTGTACCCTGAACTTTACAATACCGGACAAATCACACCCTGGTAGTGGTTTTGCAGCGATTTGAGCGGTTTTGAGTCAATTTTGACATTTTCTTGGGATGACGTGGCGCTGACGTGGCGCAAACACAAAAAAAATCCCCAAAGGGATCAGCCGCGGCGGAGATACCCGCCGTACAGGTGGTCGCTGGCCGCCGCCGAGCTCCACGGCAACGGCAACGGCGGCGGAGATCCGCGTCATGCCTGCGCTCGTCGAGGTGCTCCGCTCGGGCGGCTCCATGTCGACGGCCTCGACGGCGTGCGCCCAGGCCACGAGCAGGCGCGACATGTCCTCATCGTCCTAGATGCAGCTCCGCGCCCAGCCCCAGAGCGCCGCCGCGCACCTGCGCTGAGACTCGGCCCAGGCCTCCAGAGTGGCGCGCCACTCGCGGAGCTCTGTCGCGAGCGCGCCCGCCGCCGTGGCAGCCCTCGTCGGCCCCGACGGGCCACCGACGCCTCCCTCCGCCCGAGCGGCCGACGATGAGAGCAATGCGCTCGCCTCGTCCGCCGTGCGCTTCATCACTCGGTGCGCATCGCTGATCACCCGCCACATCCTGGACAGCCCGCGGATGAGCTGCGCGAGTTGCGGCAGGAGCTCGTCGTCGCGGACGGCGGCGACCCGTCGGGACATGGCGTCGACGGAGGCGAGGGAGATGTTGAGCTTGGTGCGGACGTCCCTCATGGCGGCCCTCGTCTTCTCGATGGTGAACGGCTCCACGCCGTTGGCGTCCTGGCTCCGCAGCTGCGCGCACTTCTTCTCGTACAACAGCCGGACACGCTCCACAGCTGCGCACACTTCTCGACGAGCGCAGGCACGACGCGGATCTCCGCCGCCGTTGCCGTGGAGCTCGACGGCGGCCAGCGACCACCTGCACGACGCGGATCTCCGCCGGCGGCTGATCCCTTTGGGGATTTTTTTGGGTGATTGAGCCACATCAGCGCCAAGTCATCCCAAGAAAATGTCAAAATTGACTCAAAACTGCTCAAATCAGTGCAAAACCACTACCAGGTGTGATTTGTCCGGTATTGCAAAGTTCAGGGTACAAATTATCCGGTTTTGGAGATTGGGGTGAAATGTATCCGGAAGGTGGGATTTCAGGGTGAAAAGTATACTTTTTCCAAAAAACTAAGGCCTTGTTTGGATACCGGGTGGTCAGAGAACCAGTTTTCCTTATCCTCACATAACCGTGTAACAAACTAAAACTCTGTTTGGCAGCAACAACAAAAATGGGTATAAGTAAAAATCGGTTTCCACAAAGCCAGGAAACTGGGTTTAGCCAAAAACGACTAATAAGTACTCCCTCTGTTACACAATATAAGATATTTTAGCATTTATCTTTCCATCCGTATTTATATATGTTTTAGTGCAAGATTTATTTGAACCTTACACTAAAACATGTCTAGATACGGATGGAACAGAAATACTAAAACGTCTTATATTTAGGAACGGAGGGAGTAGTTGTTTTTGTGAAAACACGATTGCGGTAAACTCAATCATAACAACCACGACGGGACGGCGGAGAGCAACACGGGCAGCAGCACGATTGACGTCGATGTTGAGCACCAACAGCTGCTCGTGCGTATCCTGGTTGGGCTGCGCCTGCGCTGCAGCAGCGGGGCGCTCGGCGGCGAGCCCCTCCAGCGGCGGCACGGGGGACGCCGAGGTTGAGCACCACCGGCTCCTTGCAGGTCTCCTGGTTGGGTTGCACCTGCGCTGCGGCGGCGGGCGTTCCGCGGTGAGCCCCACCAACAGAGGAACGAGGGACAATAACGTCGACGACCACCGCACGGCAGGCTCATCACCTAGTGCACCACCGGCTGCTCGCGCTTCTTCGGGCTGCACCTCCGCTGCAGCGGCAACCCAAGCCTGTGCTCGTCGGCGGTAGTATTTTCGTCGGCGTCGGCGTAGTAGTCGCGGAGCTCTGGCGACGACTGCCACTGTGCCACAGGCGTCATGGCCGGTGGCATCGACCACGTTCCATAGGTTTCCATTGTACGGCTGCTATGGGCATCGGAGGTGTCGGCGTTGACCACCTCGCCGCGCTCCGGCGTGGTGGACTGTAGACGGATATGGTATGAAGTGGAGAGAGTCAATGAAGGGGATAGAGCGCTGGACAGCTCGAGGAAGAAGAGGATAAGTCAAACAGAGAGCACCTATAAAATCGGTTTAACGATTTCATGACCCAAACATGGTTTTCCATGTACTTGTTCCTAACCAAATTATTAGCAATTCCGGTTTCCAAAAACTCTATGTAAAACGTGTTTTGCTAAAACGTAGCGCTAATCCTCTACATCCAAACAACCACTAAGATATTTAACCTCTCGTGAGTACCCCTCCATTAAAAATTAAACGCGCCTTAAGTATTTCTCGTAACCCAATTGCATTTGAAATCCATCCAATTCAATGTGCAATTGCGAAAATACGGTTACAATTGGAACCTCGTGTGCAACTCACAGTGCACGAATCAAGATGTAAAATGAACTGTAAGTTAAGATCTAGGTTAGCGAGAACTAGCAAAAGGGTTAGCAATTGTACTCCCTTTGTTCCAACTTAATTAGTGTCTAAGGAAAACCTTTTAATTTTGACCTGAGTGGTGGGCATCGCCCCTCATACCCTAACTGTAGGCCACAACACCTTCTGTAGTCATGAGGCACCGTCGCCACATGCATCCCCCCCCCCCCCCCCCCCAAGGGTTTGGTCCCCGAATAGAAAATTTTCCCGAGGGGGGTCGGGATTCCTGGTTAGCGCGGTTACAGAGAAATCCCGGACAGTTACTGGACGAATTCAAATACCAAATTTTGAATTCAAATGTTCTCGGAAGGTATTAATAGCATTTCAAGCTACAACTATGCATTAAACGGATCGTGTCGTAGTGGTAGGATGGTAGGCCAAGTCTGAGGTCCCGTGTTCGAGTGAGCAGCACCACTTTTTTTTCAACTAATATGTCTTTTTGGATAGAATAGATGTGGAACAACGTTAATCCTGAAAACCAAAAAATACTAGCAGCGCGTCAGACTCGAACCTGGGACGTCCGTTAAAAACCACAGGGAGCTACCACTATTCCATTCGACCTTTTAGTTTTCTATATGAGATAAAGTCTTTTTATCTAGATTAACGCGTTCAAATTCAAAAATTCAACTAAATTCAAGATTTTTTACTCGGTTAACCCATTTCCCGGGGGTGCTCGGGAAACTCGGTTACCGACCGGTAACCAAATCCCTGTTCCCCCCTCCTCCCCGAGGTGCATGAATATGATGTGAATCCTAGCCTCGTCGTAGGAATTCACACGCCTATTTTTGGACTAATTCAAATCCAACACTATGAAATGATCGTATGGGCACCTAGAGGGGGGGAGGGGGGTGAATAGGTGCTACACCCAAATTTTAATTATTTTTCAATTTAGGCTTGACACAAAGATAAATTCTCTAGATATGCAACTACGGTGAATTTACCTATATGACAAGCTAACAACTAGCACTAGGCAATTATCACGATACAAGTAAGAGCTATGCAGGGATAGAGATAACCGAAAGTAGAAGCACACGGAGATAAGGATGTATTCCTGAGTTCCTCTTTGTTAAAAGAGTACGTCTCGTTGGAGGGGTGTGAGCTCGCCACAAAGGCCTACTCAAGATGCCTCAAAAGGCCTCACCCTATTCTCCGATGAACCTCACCACAAGGGTTAAGTTCACCTTCCACTATCGGAATCCTTCAAGGCGGAATCCGGAGCCCTTACAGTGTTCTTGGGGCACACACCCACAACTTAATCGGGGGGCTCCCAAAACAATACAACAACTGAAACAATAGCAATACAAGTGAGAACACAAATGGCCTAGGTTTTCCAAGTGGAAACCCTAGATATGAATCCCTCTAGCAAACGAGGGGGAAATGAAAAACCACTTGGTGAAGATGTAGATCGGGGGCTTCTCCTTCAATCCTCCAAAGATCAACGAGTTTGGGTGGAGGGATTGGGAGATCTCTTCGATTTGAGCTTTTGCTTGTAATGGAGGAGAGAGAGTTCCAAGAGCTAGGTGACTCAAGGTAGGTGGAGGGGTATTTATACCCCTCCACAAATTCTGGCCGTTGGGGCAGCGAGGGGCCGGAACTTCCGATGTTATGCACCGGAACTTCTGGTGGGCCGAATAAATCCGGGGAGAATCTCCGCCAATGAAAAAAATAGCGCGCTATTTTGCGGTTATTAGCACGCTATAGCGTATTTGGAGGTCCTATGCTATATTTGGCCAAAAGTTGACGCTACGACACTAATGACGCTTTTAATGCGCTAAATGACGCTAAACGTGATAACGTTATAACAACGCTAAAAAAAATCTGGAAATAACACCGCGGCCTAAGCCCAACAAAAAAAATCCACATCCTAAGCTAGCTAGCTCGTCCACCGCAAGCCCACAACACACACAGTCAACAGCAGTACAGCACCTTCACTCGTCCACATATGTCTCAAAAAAAAAACCTTCACTCGTCCACATCCTAACCTAAAGGAACCGTCCGCATCGAGCGAAGACGGCGGCGGCGGCCAGCTCGCCCTTTTCCAGATCGATATCTTCCGTCCAGCTCACCCTTTTCCGGATCGACTCGTGCTGCTGTATTAAAATAAGTTGGGTGGTGCCCAAGCGAATGCGAAATTGCAGCTAGTAGCAGTTTTTCCTCGTTTAACGAACCGAGGTTTATCGAACCAGTAGGACCTTGAAATCAACAACGAGGTGAATGTTGAAAATCTCTGGCGCTTGACACTCAACCAAAATACTTTGCCCCCAACGGTGGAAAGGTTGTCAATCTTTCCGGTATCGCAGAAAACAAAGCGGTTAATTGTATGATGAAATAGATGAAATATGAAAGTGACCAGAGGAATAATGATGATTAAAAGCAAGTAAATGAGGTGTAAACAATGTAAAAAAATGGACCGGGGGCCATGGTTTCACTA
The DNA here is from genome assembly GCA_012064385.1 of Puccinellia tenuiflora. Lineage (NCBI taxonomy): Eukaryota > Viridiplantae > Streptophyta > Magnoliopsida > Poales > Poaceae > Puccinellia > Puccinellia tenuiflora. The sequence goes on along the minus strand of QRDG01000044.1, from coordinate 25,581 downwards.
GTGGAGTCTCTCAAGTAAACATGATACAAATTACAGCTAGGCAATTGACAAGATCATGACACAAACCCAATTTAGCTATGACAAAAAGGACATGATAATATTTATGGAGGCATCATGACAAGGAACAAAGACCGTTGAGTCCAACTGCGACTTTGTCTAAAAAGTCCACCGTGGGATCGCTATCCAGCCTGTCACCCAACGGTATTAAGTTGCAACTTGCAAGCAACAGACAATTGCATTAAGTAAAGTGCATGAAGTAAGCAATACTAACATCAAAGAGACATTAACACTGCTGTTTTACCCTTAGTAGCAACAGCACACCCTCGCCCTTAAATGTTTCTGTCACTCGTGCCCAAGAACAAAAGGGGGCATCGGAGGGGGCCGAGGGGACACCCCAGGAGCAGGGGCGGGTCCCACCCGCGGGTCCAGGTGGGGCCGCGGCAGCAGGCCGCTCCTGCCCTGTGGGTGGCCCCCAGGGCTGCCCCTTGGTCTTCTGGTGTCTTTCGTTGCATAAAAAATCTTCGTAAATTTTTGTTCAATTCCGAGAATATTTTCAGAAGTAAATTTTCTGAAATACAAAAACAGGGAACTGGCACTGGGCATCTTGTCAATAGGTTAGTCCGACAAAATGCATAAAAATGATATAAATGACAGTAAAAACATGTGACAATAACACAAAACTAGCATGGATCATTCAAAAATTATAGATACGTTTTAGACGTATCAACTCGCAGCGACGGTGGCTTCGGTGCTCTGCCTTGGTGCTCTGCCTCGGTGGTTCTGAAGATCAACTCGCAGCGGCGGCGACGTCGTCTACCGCAAGCTCGACTCCAGCTTCGGTGCTTCACTGCTTCCTGAAGCTTCCTCTCGTCACGATGTTCGCCACGCCCTCGGCAGCTCAGCCATAAGCAGGTAGTTAGTAAACTGCTAGTTCGTTGATCGTTGTTTAGGCAGTAGCTAGGTGATCATTAGCTACTCTCTCTATTTTTTATTATAAGACGTTTTATGATTTTCCGACATAGTGCAAAAAACGTCCTAATGACGTGTCTGTCCCCACCAGTTCCCTTAAATTACACGCAGTGCCCTCCCGCAATGATACAACCAAACCGGTCATTATACTTTAGCTAGTTCAAAATTTGAATCATCCATCGTCGCCGCAGATCGCCCCCACCCAGGCGCGTGTCGCTAGCACCTCCGGAGCGTCGCCAGCTCCTCCGCGCCTCAGCCCCAAGGTCTCCGAAGGTGCTGGTGCTCAAGGTCGGCGGCGTAGCTCCAGGTCCTCCACATCTAGGCCCAGCTCTTCTACGCCTCAGCCCCAAGATCTCCGGAGGTGCTGGTGCTCAAGATCGCCGACGTAGCTCCAGGTCCTCCACGTCCAGGCCCAGCTCCTCTGCGCCTCAGCCCCAAGATCCCCGGAGGTGCTGGTGCTCAAGATCGCCGGCGTAGCTCCAGGTCCTCCACGTCCAGGCCCAGCTCCTCTGCGCCTCAGCCCCAAGATCTCCGGAGGTGCTGGTGCTCTAGGTCGGCGGCATAGCTCCAGGTCGCCCAGCCCCTCAACGCACAAGATCGCCATAGCCACAGGTCCTCTGCACCCCAGCCCCTGAGCATCTCTGGCAAAGCTTCTCACCCCAGCTCCTCGGCGCCAAAGTTCCAGATCCTCTCCGAGCAGCTACTCACCTAGGTCCTCTACGCCAAAGCTCCAGATCGCCTCCCGAGTAGCTACTCGGCCCAGCTCTTTTGCGCCAAAGCTCGTCGGTGCCCGAGGTCATTTCCGACACAGCTACTCGCCTTCGGTCGCCGCCGCCCCAATTCCTGATCAAGTTGGCAGATCAAATTAGTACAGATCAAGTTGCCACATGATGCACATGAAATTCAGTAACCTATCAAGTTGGCACATGAAATTTCAGTAGCAGATCAAGTTGACACGTCAGATTCAGTAGCAGATCAAGTTGACACGTCAGATTCAGTAGCAGATCAAGTAGCACTAGCATTAATGGAAAATTTGGACCTGAACATGCCAGCACGTGAAATTGCACCTTGATCTAGGGTTTTTCAGGTCAATCCAATCTCTAACAGATTCTCTAAGCCCCAAAACTCTCCGAGATCTCATTAAAGGTGTGGAAGATGAATTTGATGCATATGAATCTTCCAAGTTGAATAAGATTTTCCTAAGTCTAATGACCTGCATGCTTCAAATAATGAACAATGATGGAGGAAATGAGTATTCGATACCTCATGTGAACAAAGCAAAGTTGGAAAGGCTTGGCCAGCTACCCTCAAGGATTTGTTGTCATCGGGAAGTTTATGCAAGAGCTCTACAATTTGTAGGCCAGGATGTGCACTGAAGTGTATGCTTATATGCAGTGCATTAATCTCTGTCTATGCAAAATTCCGATATCATCTTGTAACTGAAAAAGTTGCAGTCAGTTTGTAAGTTAATGTGTGTTAATGTTTCTGTGTTATTGAAAAAGTTTGTAAGTTTGTAAGTAGATGCAAATGCTACTGCTACTGTACTGTACTCCGGAAGTTTTTGTTCAGGCAAAATTCTGAAGAGGCAACTACTCCAGCAGTAGTAGCTGTACTATAGGAATTATTCAGTTTAACTTACATTGAAATTCATTCTTTCAATTCCAGCAGTTGTAGCTGAAACTACAAGATCATGTAGCAGTAGCTACAGCAAGATACTGCACTATGATATTCACGCTTGCTAAAAGGGCATCTTCAGGCTTGCACTACTCCATTGAACACCTACGGTCACTGGGTCGCTGAGCCACTCTAGCGATCCATTGAACTGAACCCGACCGTGAAATCAATGAATACCGGAAGGATTGGGAGTAATTACCTGGAGCAATTGCTTGGCGAGATAGATGGAGATGAGGCTGCGCTGCAGCCCATGCTTGCCGAGGCTATAGCTGCCGAGGTTGACGACCATGGTGGAGAGCGAGGCCGTCGGGTTGAAAAGGCTATAGTTGACGATGACGACCCCGTTGCGCGGACCCTGGTCTTGGCGAGCAGGTTGTCGATGGCGCCGTATATGACCGCCTCTGCCTCCCGGCGCATCTCCCGACCGCTCGAGGATCTTCACCTTCCGCGCCTCTGCACCTTCTTCATCCACCGTCACCGCCGTTGCCACGCAGGAGCCGTGGCCGCCATCTTCTCCACACACTCGGGGAGAAGATCAAGCACCACCGCCAACAGATCCTTCGCAGCCGATCAAAGATACGACACCACCGCCCACAGATCCGAGCTCCCTCAAGAAAAAATAAAACTTTGAACTTGCCCGCGAACTGTTGCAGCGACGGGAGCAACCGGTTCCGGCGCGGGCGCCGGCGAGAGCGCGGAGAACGGAGGAAGGCGGCCACGAGGAGGGAGAGGGAGCCGTCTAGAGGAGCCAGAGGGACAGGGTGATGGGAGCGACCGGCTCCGGCATCTGCGCCTGCAAGCCAGAGAGAAGAAGTGAGTGGAGGCCTAGAGGGGAACGAGAGAGAGTGAGGAACACGAGCGTCTGCGCGAGTGGATTGTGGAAGGGCATTTTTGGAAACTCAAAAATTTCGTAACGTGATGAATGTTTGCCTACGAAACGTTAAACCTCTTATATTTCCAAACAGAGGGAGTAGGTGCAAACGATGGTAGTTTAGAGCAACTCCAGCCGCCCCCCCAAGAGCCCCCAGGACCGTTTTTTGGACGCCGGCGGACGATTTTTCTCCCAGTCGCGCCCCCAGTGTCTCGTTTTTCGCCGGATTTGGCCCAAAAGTTATGCGGCGTACCCAGGCCGAACCCAGCGCGCTGGGTTCGGCCTGGGGGCGCCGGCGCAAGGAAAACGCCGCGCGGGCCAGCCCTGTCGGCGAGACAACACGATTCCCGCCATTATTGTTTCGCTTTCCCTCCATTTTCCTTCTCCATATACCGTAGCTCCCGCCGTTTCCCGCGGCAATCGCCTCCCATATGGCGCCCAAGAAATTCAACAACCCACGAGCCGCCGGCGAAGAACCACCGGCGAAGATGGCGGGGGGCGGGAGGGGTAGGGGGAGGGGGAGGGGGAGGGGGCGGCCGGACGACTTGAGCAACACCGAGTGGGTGAACGAAGTCGACCGAAGGAAGACGCTCACCGCCGACCGCAAGGCAAGGGGCGCGAGAAAGAAGGCCAAGGAGGCGGAGGAGGCCAAGGAGACACGACGAGCGGCGGCGGCGGCGGCCGGGAAACCGTGCTTTCCTGCGCCGTCCCCACTGTATGCGCCGCACGGCCTCTATTTGCCGCCCGGCGCTTGGGGAACCCAAGGAAGCCAAGGAGGAAGCCAAGCAAGCGTGGCGTCACCGTCACCGTCGGTCTTCTCGCCGTCGCCGTCGCCGTCGCCCACCGCCTTCTCGCCGGCGTCGCCAGCAACACCCCACTGGAGGGGGGACACGCTGGAGTACGGAGACGGTGACCCGCACGGCGGATTCAACCCCAACATAGCGTTCCGCGGCCCTTCCGCACTCAGCGCCGGCACCGGGGGCTCGCCGGCCATGCCATACCGTGGTCCTCTGTTCCACAGCGTGCTCGGCCAAATGCCCGAATCGCAGGAGTCACAGGACGCATGCATGGACGACATCATCGCGTCTGGCTCGGCGGCGGCGGCGGCGTCATTCCCCCCGGGAGAAGAAGAGGCCGACTTTGCCGGGGAAGACTTTGCCGGGGATGAGTTCGCCGGGGAGGAGGAAGAATACGGCGAGTACGAGGAGGATGAAGAACAACCCGTCGCCGCGGAGGATGAGGAACAACCCGACGAGCGCAAGAAGAAGCAGAAGAAGAAGGCGGCCGACAAAGCCGAGCCTCGCATCAAATGGTCCGCCAAGGAAGACGAGTGTCTCGCCGAAGCGTGGAAGACGGTGAGCATTGACCCAATCACGGGCGCAAATCAGAACTCGGAGAACTATTGGGCGAGGGTGAAGAGATCGTTCGACGAGCGCAACCTTTGCGACCCCGAGTTCAAATGATTTTACATGGCGCGCGGCGAGAAAGCGATGGCGAACCACTGGGCGGTCGTCCAGGCGGCCTGCAGCAAATGGCACGGAATCGTCGAGGAGGTCATGGCTCGCCCGGAGAGCGGCGCCGACGTCGAGCGACAGGTAAAAACCCCGACTCGGTCGCCCATAGTCTGTTTGTTTCTTCTTCGGCTGACATTTTCCTTTTGTTGCGCGCCGGCAGATGGTCCGGATGTTCGAGATGTACCGGCAGGACAGCAAAGGCGCCGAGTTCAAATTCCTCCATGTCTTCTCCAGGATCGAGAAGTGCGAGAAGTGGGCCGAGGTTCGTCTGAACCTCGGCAAGGGGAAAGAACCTTTCAACCCCGACGAACCGGGGTCGGGAGCCTCGGATGGACGTCCAGAAGGGAACAAGAAGGCGAAGGCGGCGAGGGCGAGCGCACCGGCGACAGAAAGGCTGCACACGTCGATCGAGAAGTGTATTGCCGACGCCAAGACCCACGCCGTCAAGAGGGATGAGAAGTTCGACGCGAGGTGGTTGCAGATGATGGAGAAACAAGACGTGAAGATCGACCTCCTGAAAACCAACGTCGCGGCCAAAAAGAGGAACACCGATCTGGCATTCCTAATGAGCGCCGACCCGGCGACGATCATGGACGCCAAGGTCAAGGCGTGGTACATGAGCCAGCGCGACCTCATCCTGAACGAGATACACGCGCCGATCCCGACCCCGACTCCACCACCGACCCCGACTCCACTCCCGACGATGACCCCGACTCCGACAACGGAAGGATCCACCACGAAAACGACGCCGAGCACCAGTACTACCCCTGCATCGTCGCCGCCGATCGCTGCATCATCGACCGCTCCCTCCTACGTGGTGCAAGTGGAGGACGACGAGCCGGCATCGTCGCCGCAGATCGCTGCGCCATCGACCGACTTCTCCGTCGTGGTGCAAGTGGAGGACGACGAGCCGGCGATTTGAGGTCGACGTCGTCGATTTGGCCTCTTTTTGACCGAATTATGTTTTCTTTTAAGCTTGACCGGACTAGCGATGATCGCCGATATGTAGCGGGAACACGCCGATTCAAAAAAAAAAAGTGCCTTGGGGCTGAAAGCTGGGGGGCGGGTGGGAACCGAGGCCTCCCCAAGGCTTGGGGGGCGCCGGCGAACGGGCTAAAAAGCCTTCGCCGGATACCCTGGGGGGGCCAACGGCTGGAGTTGCTCTTAGGCAGTAGCCAGCTAGTCATCTACTCTTGTTTGGCTTCAATTTTCTATCCGATTGTTGATGGTGATGTCTTAATTCGTTGATGGTGCTGTCTTAATTTGTAACCTTAATTTGTAACTGATCTTGCTATCCGATTGTAGGTGTTGGTGTGTCAAGCCTCATATTTGTATTTGTGCCATGGATTTGGCCTTGACATTTGAATATGGTTACCTGGTTATCATGTATTGCTTTTGGACAAAAAAATTAGTGCTGAAATCCTTAATATTTGGGTAATTCTCGCCATTTTTTTCATCACGCTATTTTACATGTAACTTCGCTATATCACGCTATATCTTCTATAGCTTCTGGAGAAGGGCCACGCTATTTTTGATAGCACGCTATTTTTTTCCTTGATCTCCGCCCAAAATTCCACCGGAAACTTCCAGGGCCGGAACTTCCGGTCTGGCGGCCGGAACTTCCGGGCCACCAGAAATTTCCGGGGGGAACTTCCGGGGAGAAGTTCCGGGACCCCTCCAGGGAGGGATCCCAAAAATGACTTAGCCATTTTCTCGCTTGGCCGGAACTTCCGCCCACCGGAACTTCCGGTCCAAGGGCCGGAACTTCCGGTCCTAAAAGGGCAGAAAACCACCTCAAAGCGATTCTCTTCTCCGTCTTCGATCTTTTCACCTTCTGGGCCTAACCACCTAAAAAACCTGACGAAACACTTTACCGAACATGATTAGCCCACAAAATGTGTTGTCATTATATCACCAAAACTAAGAGATGTTCTTTCAATCTCTCCCTTTTTGGTGAATGATGATAACACACAAAACAAGATATAATTAAGCAACAAGAACTCGAAGCGCCCCCTCGAGAGGAGCTCCCCCTAGATATGAGATATGAGCATGCTAATGTCTACTACACGCTTCTATTCTTATAGACTTGTTGAGCCTCCAAGCGCAAAGGTTTGTAGGACAGCAGCAAATTTCCCTTAAGTGAGTAACCCAAGGTTTATCGATCTCAGGGAGGTGTAAGGTGAATGTATCCTCTCTCAAGCAACCCTGCAATTAAGATACAAGAAGTCTCTTGTGTCCCCAACACACCTAATACAATGGATAATTGTATAGGTGCACTAGTTCGGCGAAGAGATAATAAAATGCAAGTGATATGGATGGTAAAAGGTGACTTTGTAAATAAAAATGGCAGCAAGCAACAGGTGACAAAAGTGACTAAAAACGGTGTATCAATGCTTGGAAACAAGGCATAGGCTTCATACTTTCACTAGTGACTACTCTCAACATCATTAACATAATTAAACATATGATAGTTCCCACAAAAACACATGCATGGTAGACGTTACTCGGAGATCATTCTTTCGTGGATCAAATAAGATGAGAATTGCGTAGGGCTACGAAAAGCACACCTTAAAGTTCGTATTCCACATCTATGGACACTTCATGCTATCACTATCCGCATCCAAAGATAGTACTAACAAACACCACAACCTATTTCTGGAATAGTTTCTTTCTTCAATAACACAAGCATCAAGAAACCTCATGATCTATTCAATCCAACAATAATAAAGAACAAACTCATGATGAAGATCCCTCTAAGCTTTTATCATTAGAGTCACACACGGCACCCACACTGTCACCGAGATACCGTGATCACAACGGTGACTCCTGAACTTATACTAGATGACACCACTTGAGCAAAATCATATCCATTACTTGGGGGCAAAGTATTTTGGTTGAGTGTGTGCAGGTCCACATCTGTTGAAGATTAAGCGCCAGAGATCTTCAACATTCACTTTGTTGTTGATTTCAAAGTCCTAGTGGTTCGATAAACCTCGGTTCGTTAACAAGGGAAAACTGCTACTTGCTACATCCACGCCTTCGCTTGGGGCACCACCCAACGCATCATTCACCGATTAGCAGAGATGGCTCCGGCGATCGATCCCCTTCCCGGCAGGGTGCCGGAACAAGACCTTCCGAACCCCCGAAACTTGTTGACGATGGCGGCGGAGCTCTATATCGTATTTGGGAAAATCCTTCGTTGGTTAGGTTTTTTTCATCGGGGACAATTTATAGGCCAAAGGGCGTCGTGAGGGGGTCTCCGAGGGGTAGGGACCACCCCCGGCCGCGCCCCCCTTAGACCTGTGTGTGGGACCCGCCCCTGGCCTGTGGGTCCCTCCCGGGGTCGCCCTTCTGGCTCCGGTCCTTATTTCCTCAATAAAAATCTTCGTAAATTTCCGTCCAATTCCGAGAATATTTCCAGAAGTAACTTTCTGCAACAAAAACATGACAAAAATAGGGAACTGGCACTAGGCATCTTGTCAATAGGTTAGTTCAACAAAATGCATAAAAATGATGTAATATGATAGTAGAAACATGTGACAACATCACAAAACTAGCATGGATCAATCAAAAATTATAGATACGTTTGACACGTATCAGCATCCCCAAGCTTAACTCCTACTCATCCTCGAGTAGGTAAGTGATAACAAAATAATTTTTGATGAGACATGCAACCAACGCAATCTTGATCAAGATAGTAATGTAAAGCATAGGACGCGAATGAAGTGATACAAAACAATTGTCTATAATTGATAGTAAGGACGCAATGAATAACCAAGTTGAATCATTCAAGCAAAACCTTTAATAAATAGTATGTTAAAGACATGAAAGCAATGTGACCCACATATCTGATTAATTCTCAAAGGTAATAGTTCCATGACAAAAGTGTTTGAGAATCAAAACAAAGAAGATGTAAGTATTAGCAAAAAGTTTCAACTTCCAACAGTAAAGTCAATATAAAGATTCATGTTTAATCTGATGATGCAATATGATCAATGATACCCAGGGTCAATGCTATATGTTTGCTTCGATGGAGATAGAAGGAAAAGGAAAACTGACTCAACATTAAAAGTAAAAGAAAGGCCCTTCGCAGAGGGAAGCAGGGATTAGTCATGCGCTAGAGCTTATTTTTTATTTTTTATAAAACAGAAGTAAAACAATTTTGAGAGATGCATGCTTTCGTCAACAGTTTCACAATAGACAAGCTATCTAGTCCCCTATAACAAGTAAGGCTTTTAGACTTGTGAGAGCAGCTGGTTTTAAAGGAACGAGTACATTCCTCTTTCTCCTTGGTTTCACCACTGTCCAATGTTTAGAGCTGATTTCTCTGATTTTCATTGCGCGGAGGAGAATGGTGAGTTATATTTATATTTTGCTTAAGCTGCTCTCGGGTTGATTCGAGTGAAGACGTAATCCATCGATGTGTACTACACGCTTCTATTCTTGTAGACTTGTTGGGCCTCCAAGCGCAGAGGTCTGTAGGACAGCAGCAAATTTCCCTTAAGTGAGTAACGCAAGGTTTATCGATCTCAGGGAGGTGTAAGCTGAATGTATCCTCTCTCAAGCAACCCTGCAATTAAGATACAAGAAGTCTCTTGTGTCCCCAACACACCTAATACAATGGCTAATTGTATAGGTGCACTAGTTCGGCGAAGAGATAGTAAAATGCAAGTGATATGGATGGTAAAAGGTGATTTTGTAATTCTAAAATAAAAATGGCGGCAAGCAAACAAGTGACAAAAGTGACTAAAAACGGTGTATCAATGCTTGGAAACAAGGCCTAGGATTCATACTTTCACTAGTGATTACTCTCAACATCATTAACATAATTAAACACATGATAGTTCCCACAAAAACACATGCATGGTAGACGTTACTCGGAGATCATTCTTTCATGGATCAAATAGGATGAGAATTGCGTAGGGCTACAAAAGCACACCTTAAAGTTCATATTCCACATCTATGTACACTTCATGATGTCACTCTCCGCATTCAAAGATAGTACTAACAAACACCACAACCTATTTCTTGAATAGTCTCTTTCTTCAATAACACAAGCATCAAGAAACCTCACACTACTAGGGAAAACACTATCTGTGGCGCACCATTTTGCCTTTCTGTGGCGCATGGTGGGTGAGCCACAGAAACGTCGCCACTAAATTGTAATTCTGTGGCGCATGGGCCAGATGCGCCACAGAAACTCTATGGCGCATGCAGCTCCATGCGCCACAGAAATATTTTGGAAAATTTTGAACCTAAAACTAAAAAAAAATCGAAAAAACAAGAAATGAAATATTTTGGAAAAACCTAACTATTTGAAGTTTCTGTGGCGCATCTGGCCCATGCGCCACAGAAATATTTTGGAAAATTTTGAATCTGAAAATTCAAAAAAAATAAAAAAAACAAAAAATGAAATATTTTGGAAAAACCTAACTATTTGAATTTTTTTCCAATTTTTTAACCCATCTCAAACGATGACTTCCCGCTAGGCCACCCATCCTCAAATTGCTCCAACCCAAACACGCTTAACTTCTAAGTTCTATTTAGTTCAGCTACACTATGCTACTAAATTCTTATTAATATAAGTATCATATCAACCCTCTTATCCCTTGTATGTGTATAGATGTGTGTGTAGTTTATGTGTGGTATGTGTGTATATATGTGTTTTTAAATTTGAAAAACTTCGCAAGTATCAAAAGAAATTCAAAAGTTTCAAAAAAATTCAAAAATCCCGAAAACTTCAAAAAAATAAAAAAATTCAAAAAAAGTAAAAAACTAAAAAATTCATAAAAAACTAAAAAAATCCAAAAATTCAAAAAATAAAAAAAATCCACAAAAATAAAAAAACCAAAAAAATTCAAAAAAAAGTAAAAAAACTAAAAAATTCAAAAAAAAACTCAAAAATCAAAAATCCAAAAAAAACTCAAAAATCCGCAAAAAATCAAAAATCCAAAAAAATTCAAAAAATCCTGAAAACTTCAAAAACACTCAATAAATCCGAAAAATTTGAAATTTAAGAAAAAATGTAAATTTTTTAAATGACAAAAAAATAAAAAAATCAAAAAATCAAAAAATATTTAAAAGTTAAAAAAAATTCAAAAATTTCACAAATTTTTTTCTTTAGATTTTTTTTGGAATTGTTGATTTTTTAAGTTTTCTGGATTTATTTCATTTTTTTTGGATTTTTGGATTTTTTTGGATTTTTTTTATTTTTTGAGTATTTTTGGATTTTTTTGATTTTATTTTTTATTTTTTCAAACTTTTGTGGTGCATATGCAACATGCGCCACAGAAAGCCACATTTCTGTGGCGCACATCCAACATGCGCTACAGAAATATGTCTTTCTGTGGCGCATATAGCTAGATGCGCCACAAATATGCGCCATCTGTGGCGCATATCTGTGGCGCATCTAGCTATATGCGCCACAGAAAGACATATTTCTGTGGCGCATTCGGTTTTCGTGCGCCACAGAATTCCAAAATTCTGTGGCGCATACAAAACTATGCGCCACAAAAATATTTTCTGTGGCGCATGGCTGTTTGGTGCGCCACAGAATGTGGTTCACCTATATCTAGTTTCCTAGTAGTGTCATGATCTATTCAATACAACAATAATAAAGAACAAACTCATGATGAAGATCCCTCTAAGCTTTTATCATTGTAGTCACACACGACACCCACACTGTCACCGAGATACCGTGATCACAACGGTGACTCCTGAACTTATACTAGATGACACCACTTGAGCAAAATCATATCCATTACATATAGGGAAACATCATGTATTCAACTATACTAACAAATCTCATGATCACAACGAAGATCACATCATGGGAGAGAGAGATAACCACATAGCTACTTGTATAAGCCTCAGCCCCGGTGAGGGACTACTCCCTCCTCATCACGGGAAGTAGATCACAAGTTGTGTCGTGGATATGGGACACGAGTACCTGCAAGGAGTCGGAGCGTGGCCCATCAGGGGATAGCCCAGCTGGCCGACTCCACAATCATAGTAGGACAAGGACTCACCTTGCCGACTCCTAATAGATTAGTCGTGTCCTACAAGGACTCAACTTGTAACCCGGCCCTCCACCTTTATAAGGAGGAGCCGGGAGCACCAAGATCCAGACGATTGAACAGAGAGAACATAGAGGGAACAGAGGACTTAGAGCCTCAACTCCCGACCTACACAAGAAAGGAGTCGCCACAATACGACGACTTCCACCATGAGGAATAAGACCTAGCCACAAACAACACGTAGGGATATTACCGGATGATGTTTCCCGGGTCCCGAAGCTGTATAAATCTTGTCTCCCGTGTCGTTCGTCTACAAAGCCACATCGACGATTACCGCACGTACGTAGTCCCGTATCTTCATCGTCGGTTTATACCATCGACATTGGCGCCTGATAACCCACAAGTGTAGGGGATCATTTGTAACCTTTTCGATAAATAAGAGTGTCGAACCCAACGAGGAGCTAAAGGTAGGATTAATATTCTCTCAAGTTCTATCAACCATTGACACAACTCTATGCACACCAAACGCTTGCTCTATCTAGGAAATAAAACTATAGGAATAAAACGGGTATGAAAGGATGATTTTGCAATGTAATAAATAGCAAGAAGATAAAAGTTAGTTGCCGCAAGAATAAAGTATACTAAAAGACCATAAATAACAGAACCATGAGTGTGGAAAAGTGCTGGAAGGCGTGGCGGAATTGTTCATAATTAATTAGTGAAGTTATTCGGTTCATCGTCTTCGATGCAGTTTTCTATGTGAGAGAGGCAAAGCATACACGTTCTCAACTACTTGTGATTACATGTACTATATGATTGGAACATTAGCAAGCATCCGCAACTACTAACATTCATTAAGGTAAAACCCAACCATAGCATTAAGTTCATAAGATCCTTTTTATCCCATACAATGTCAAAAACCGGGTTGGGGGTTAATTTCTGTCACTCCGGCAGCCCTATCCCCCCGGCCTCCTTCACATACTACAAACTCTATGATGTTATCCACACGCGCAAGTATATAATGGGCACCATAGGACTGTACCATATCAACATACAACTCGAATCAACTAAATACATTTAATAATTCAACCATAAGACAACAAAGAACTACATAAACATGACATAGATCATAAGATAATATTTTATAGCATCAAACACCATGTTTACATAGGGGATTACAGAGGTTTGCGAGAGAGTGGACCGCTGTAGCTATGAGGAATTGGCGATGGAGATGGCGGTGAAGGCGGTGGCCATGGAGTAAAGGGCAAGGCGGAGGCGGCGTGTGGCGGCGGCCGGCCAGCCAAGGGGGAGCGCCGCCCCCTAACCCCCTTCCTCCATTACTTCTTGGTGTTGTAGAGGAGCCCTTCCCCTTGTAGATGAGGGCCAAGGGGGACGCAAATTCGTGGCTTTTAGTGGCTGCCCCAAAACTAGGGTTTCCTCTCTTTATATAGGTGGAGGCAATGCTTCCCGGACCTCCGATGGATGGCCCCTTGATCCAATGGCTCTTGGGCACCTCTAGAACCTTCCCAGGGACCCCAAAGTCGTGGCTTGGTCGAATCCTCAAAGTTTGGTAAGAGTTGGAGTCAATCACGTCACCAACTTTCAGAATCCCGTAACCAAATATTTGGCCATCAGTAAAACGGGGATTCCCAGAGTTACGGACCTCCGATTGGGCTGTTCTTGGGCTTAAATGAAAGCTATGGAAATTTCCCACAATGTTGCAGGCAAATTGATTTTCAGTTGATGTCGTCTTCTGGTCTCAAACTGTCAATCTCTGAAATCTGTGAGGAGGACAAATTTCAGGAAAGTCAGAGTCCACCTCCAACAAGGCTCCTTTTACGTTTTTGCCAATTTCCAAGTGATTCCTACACATCAAAGTGTAAAACAAGAATATTGTGCACTTTTGCAACTATTAATAGGTCAGTCAAATTAAAACATAAACTTAGTATGAAAACAAGTGTCAAAGATATAAAAGTGGCATGAAACAACCAAAAATTATAGATATGTTTGACACGTATCAACATCCCCAAGCTTAATTCCTACTCGTCCTCGAGTAGATAAATGATAACAAAATAATTTTTGATGTTGAATGCTAGGATCATGTGTTCAACAAATGCATGACAAATGCTATATAGATAATGAAACTTAAGCAATTGTGTTAGCTAATGAAAAGATAACAACGAACTAGGAGTTAATAATATAAAATTATAAACATTAACAAGATTATAATGATCATAATAAAGTATGGTAGAGTGGTCTCTCGCTTGGCCCTTTAGTAGAGCAAAACATAAATGCCGGGCACCTCTTGAGATATTAAACAGAGACTAGGAGTAAAGTTTATCAGAAATGATATAGAATCTCAAACATGCTCCACTCATTAAGACTTTGGGACAAAGCACATTATACTCAGAATGATAGCAATGCTCTATACGATGGTGCTCAAAGAAGGATGAAGACTCAACATAAACATAAAAGAAGGGCCCTTCGCAGAGGGAAGCAGGGATTAGTCACGTGCTAGAGATTTTTATTTTTTATAGAACAGAAATAAAACAATTTTGAGATTTGCATGCTTTCGTCAACGATTTAACAACAAAGAAACTAGCTAGTCCCCTATGACAAGCAAGGCTTTTAGACTTGTGAGAGCAGCATGTTTAGAGGAATGAGTACATTCCTCTTTCTCCTTGGTTTCACCACTATCCAATGTTTGAGTTGATTTCTCAGATTTGTATTGTGTGGAGGAGAATGGTGAGTTATATTTATATTTTGCTTAAGACGCTCTCGGGTTGATTCAAGTGAAGACGTAATCCATCGACACCGGATGAAAGGGGGGAAATGACCATGCTCGTCACAAGTTATATCTAGCTCTCTACTGCTCCCTCGTGAGCTTAAACACAGAGGCACAAAAGGAGTATTTTGAATATTTTAAAGGTATCACATGACAAATTTACTTGGAATGGCAAGAAATACCATACATAGGTAGATATGGTGGACTCGGCTGGAATACTTTGGCTTAAGGAATTTGGATGCACGGATGGATCATTACACCCAGTGCAAGTGTAGGCTAGCAAAAGATGGGAAAGCGACCAAATTTGAGCATTACTGTCATAATCATGCTTTGCGACAAAATACTTAATGAATAAAACATAAGAGAGGTTCTTCAATTCTAAAGTACAATAAACCGTCAAGGCATAACAGACTGTATTTTTTGTCTTTCAACATGTGTGAACATGTGCCAAGTCAATCTGAATAAATCTTTTGGAGGAGGATCCCACTTCACCATTCCACATTATGAACAAAATAATGCATGTTAACATCAAAATAACATATTATACCCTCTTAGCTAGTTGAGACTAACCATTAGAAAACATGAAGTACGAAGCAACATTATACACACAACATTTTTAAGTTTAAACAAATAACTAACCAACCAAATAGAACTCCAATCAACTCTCCGGAAAGGGTATAAATAAAAGATATAACAATTAGCTCATTATTGTGATGGTGCATGATGCTAACATAAATATATAATAGATAATAAATTAAGATACAAACGCTCCAAGTGTATGCAAGTTTCTATGTTGCTCAAAAAACAAAGTTTGAAGGTTTGCAAACTGAGAGGTTGTTGATGTAGAGGGATGCAAAGGCATCCTCAAGCTTATGGTTTTGACCAATCTTGGATATTTCTCAATTTGATGTTCCTTCATTCCCTGTGAAAAAACTTCAACACAAAACTCTCCCATTCTTTTTCTACGGTTAGACATTAGTATACTAAAGATAACATTTCCAAAGTTCTGCCATTAAACTAAAACAAATTTTATTTTCAAGTTACAGGGAGGTTTCTTAAGTGGCCAACTTTAAAATAATGGATGAGATCCAAAAAGAATCAAATGAAAACGCAAAGAGGCCACTTTTGCAACAAAAGTCAGAATCTGTCCAGAAAAACAACAGCTGGAAAACATATTTTTTAAGTAAACTTAAACATCTCTAAAAATTTTGCCAATTTTTTAGCGCAGAGAGGATTAGTAGATACTTTCTCTTTAAAAAAATTGTGACACTTCGAGCTTCCAGTAAAACACGAAAAATCGGGCAGTGAACAGAAAATACTGAAAACAAAAAAAAATCACTTTTTAATTATGCATCAACTAAAACCAAATGGGTAAAAGTTGGTACTTTATTTTTGGAAAACTAAAATACCATAGGAAAAAAAACAAACGGAAAGTAAAAACAAACTAACACTCCAAGAATAGCACATAATATGTAAAGCAATAAAAATATACTACCACGGGTGAAAACTGATGATTGTCGATGAAGAAGGGGATGCCTTGGGCATCCCCAAGCTTAGATGCTTGTGACTTCTTGTATATTTCAGAGGAGGTCCATGGGAACCTCCCCAATATTGAGCTTTTATCCCTTCTTGAGCTTCCTTCATCACCTCGCTCTTAAATACTTGAAAACTTACTTCACACAAAACATCTAATAAACTTCATTAGAGGGTTAGCCCTCAAACAAAATAATCCACCTTCAGTTCTCACTTAACAAATTAAATGAACTTGTTCCTAAACATTAGCTACTGCCACAAAGATCTAAGTGATGCTCCGGGATCAAAAGAACTCCACTTTGCCCGTAAAAGAAGCGATGTAAGAACAAAGACAGAATCTGTCAAAAACAGAGCAGAATGTAAAGATGAATTTTTTCGGGATACTGGGACACCTCAAATCAGAAAACTTAAAACTAATGAAAGTTAAAAAAAAACCTGATCCTTACTTTCAAAAATTTGCAGACCCATATCATGTTCTGTGATTTTTTAGAATTTCGTATGGTGACAGATAAAAATCTGTTTCTGGACAGCAACTCAAAAATTTAACTTTCCTCTCATTAGAGGCTACTAGTTGAATTTGGCGTGGCGTCACGCCACGCCCTGGGTAGCATTTTTTTCATTTTTTTTTCAACATTTTTAATATGTTTTGTAGAATATTTAAATATTTAGTGGTTTGAAATGTTTAAACATGTTTGTATTTCGATGTCAATGTTTATTTAAAATTAGGAAAATCAATTTGAAATGTTCGAATATTTTACAGAGTATGCAAATATTAAGTAGTCTGAAATGTTCAAACATGTTTGTATTTCAGCAATAATATTAGATTGTAATTAGAAAGTATTTAATTTTATTACGTCCAAATGGTGTCAAAATTTGAATAATACTGAAAAAAATCTCTAGCATAAGTAGTTTGTATGTTCGGAGATATTGATTTATGTTTTGGTTGAATTTTAGAATTTGGTGAAAGTAGGAAGCTATTAGTACATTATTTTTTCCAATTTTTTCAAATGCTCAGATTTGGATGCCGCTGAAATCAACGTGTGGGTCTTACAGGTGTTGACGTAGCTGAACCATTCCTTCCTCTGTAGACCACAAAGAAGCAATTTTTTTCCGGACCGCACTGCCATTCCTCCTCCGCCATTTTTGTAGTTATTTTTTTTTGCCATTTTTTTGTGAGTATCGCGGTGTAAATAATTGAATTGTGGAAATGTGCATATTTAGATGGTTTATTTATTTTTCGAAATGCATGTAGTTAGACTTTTTTGTGAAGTTAATTGTATTATTAGTTAATTCAATTTAGAAGGCAGCCATAATTAGTGAAAATGAATTTGCCATAAGTATTTTTTTGTTTTTTTTTTTTTTTGCTATTTTTCTGTGAGTACCGTGGTGTGAATATTTAAATCATGGAAATGTGCATACTGAAAAGGTTCATTGAATTTGGAAATGCATGTAGGAAACTTTTTTTTTGTGAAGTTAATTATATTAATATTTAATTCAATTTGGAAGCAAGCCATATTTAGAGAAAATGAATTTTTATTTTCTCAAAATAGTTTTCTAATAAAACCTTTGGTGTTTAAATCAAGTGTTTTTTTTTGTTCGGCAATTTTGCGAAATTTGAATGGACATCATATGCCATAAGTATTTTTTTTGTTAGGTATTCTTTTGTCATTTTTTTTCGTGAGTACCGTGGTGTAAATAACTGAATTCTGGAAATGTGCATATTTATAAGGTATTATGTATTTTTTCTCGAAATATTCATGTAATTTAGTGTTTTCTTATGCAATGTCTATGTTGTTTTGTTTGCAAATTTGTGGAATTTGGCCTCATTTCATTTGGAAATGAAGATAATCGAATATTTTTTTATTAAGTGCGGTGGGTATGTTGATTTTTAAATCCATATTTCTATATTTTTTTAAGTTTATTTTAAATCAAAATCATATGTAGATGATACGACTTCTAAAGTTTATCTTCGCAATCCATATTTGGAAGATTTTTTTTTAAATAATGTTTAGAGGAAGTGCTTCTGTTTTTCATTTTGAAAGGAAGGCACAATTAGACAATTAGAGCAAATAAATTTGCATTTTTCTCCAAATATTTTTTGCATTTCGGTTTTAAATGAAGTGGCTATTTTGTTTTTTTGTTTCCCAATTTTGTGAAATTTGAATGGGTATCATATTCCTTATTTTTTTTGCTGCAAGTATTCTTTCGTCAATTTTTTGTGAGTATCGTGGTGTGAATAATTATTATTTTTTGTGAGTATCGTGGTGTAAATAGTTAAATTCTGCAAATATGCATATTTGAAAGTTTTTTTTTTGGTTTCTAATATGTTTAAATTTGAAAAGAAGCCACATTTACACAATTAGGGCAAATGAATTTGCATTTTCTCTCGAAATATTCATGTATTCAAATGGTTATTTTTTCTTGAATACCATGGTGTAAGTAATTAAATTCTGGAAATGTGCATTTAAAAAGAAAATTGGTTTCTAATATGTTGAATTCTTGAAGGTATTTATACTTATTGAATTCAATTTGAAAGGAAGTCACAATTACACAATTAGAGAAAATGAGTTTGCATTTTTTCTTGAAATATTTTATGTATTTGGTTAAGATTATGCGGCATGAATATTATTTTTAAAGTACACAATTAAATGGTTATTTAAATTTCATTTTTTATTATGCGGCATGAATATTATTTTTAAGATTATTTCTATATTGCTTTTCTGGCAAATTTATGTTTTTTTGTTGTTCTTGAAATTTTCATGTATTTGGTTTTTAGATGGAGTCACTATTTTTTTTCGTTTTTCGTTTTACAATACTGTGAAATTTGAATGGATATCATATGCCATAAGTGTTTTTTTTTTGTTGCAGGTATTATTTCGGCATTTTTGTGAGCATCGTTGAAATATTCAAAATTTATGCGGCATGAGTATTATTTCTAAAATTAATTTAAATTAAATTGAGTGATTATTTTTTTTTGTTTTCCAATAATGTGAATTTTGAGTGGATATGGTATGACACATATTTTTTTTTTGTTGCAAGTATTCCTTCGTTATTAAATTATGGAATTATACGTGGTTTTCTTTTCTTTCTTTTTTTGAATTCTAATTACCTTTCGGGGGAAAAAAGTCTAAATTGCAATACCTTTCAGGAAAAAGTTTAATTTAAATCGAATCCACATTTAGGAGATACGATTTTTTTAAAGTTTAATGTAAATCAAATTCGTATTTAGAAGTTTTTTTTAAACAATGTTTAGTAGAAGCACATTTTTTTTTCCGCCCGCTCGATGAAGTGGACAATTCGAAATATTCAGATTTGAATTTTTATTACGCGGCATGAGTAGTATTTTTTAAGTTCAATTTAAATGAAATCCATGGTTAGAAGTTTTTTTTTAAAAAACTGTTGAATTTGCACCATTTAGCAGCAAAAAAAAAAAAAAAACTGACGCGTGGGGCCGCTGTGACGTCGTGCTGACGTCACAGGGCAGACCAACCCGCGGCGGCGCTGGGCTCGCCGGCGGCGCGCCACGGCGCTCCGGGACGCGCGCGTGCGCGCGGCCGACGCGCCCAGACGCGGGGATCCCGTAGGCGGCGGCGCCGCCGCTTCTGGGTCGCCGGAGCGGCCGCGACGGCGTCCAAACGCGGCGGAGGGCCGCGGAGATGCGGCGGCGATTCCCGCGCAACGGCGGCGTCCCGGCGGCGGATCGGCGGCGCGGAGGGAGAGGCGGCGGCGGCGAAGCCGGATCTGTGCTTTGATCCGGGCGCGGAGCGGCGGAGAGGCGGCGCGCGCCGGCGGCCGCGGCGGCATCGCCGCCGCGCGGGAGAGAGAGAGGGAGGGGACGGGACGGTCTGCGGCGGTTTTGCAGGAAAGTCCTCCTGTTTTTCCAGAATTGCGAAATGGTCCCTCGATGCGGTAGGAAGTGGACTGCGGGTTCTATTTCTGGAAATTGGAGGGTTTTTTCGCAAAAGCGTCGTCGACGCTTGCTGGGAGCCGTCGAATCTTCAGCGGACGGCCGGGATCGCGCAAATCGCGGTACTGTTTCTCCCAACAGTACCAGGGCGCCTCTCCGTTCGCGAAAGCGTTCGACTTTAATATATAGTACTAGTTGAATTTGGCGTGGCGTCACGCCACGCCCTGGGTAGCATTTTTTTCATTTTTTTTTCAACATTTTTAATATGTTTTGTAGAATATTTAAATATTTAGTGGTTTGAAATGTTTAAACATGTTTGTATTTCGATGTCAATGTTTATTTAAAATTAGGAAAATCAATTTGAAATGTTCGAATATTTTACAGAGTATGCAAATATTAAGTAGTCTGAAATGTTCAAACATGTTTGTATTTCAGCAATAATATTAGATTGTAATTAGAAGTATTTAATTTTATTACGTCCAAATGGTGTCAAAATTTGAATAATACTGAAAAAAATCTCTAGCATAAGTAGTTTGTATGTTCGGAGATATTGATTTATGTTTTGGTTGAATTTTAGAATTTGGTGAAAGTAGGAAGCTATTAGTACATTATTTTTTCCAATTTTTTCAAATGCTCAGATTTGGATGCCGCTGAAATCAACGTGTGGGTCTTACAGGTGTTGACGTAGCTGAACCATTCCTTCCTCTGTAGACCATAAAGAAGCAATTTTTTCCGGACCGCACTGCCATTCCTCCTCCGCCATTTTTGTAGTTATTTTTTTTGCCATTTTTTTATGAGTATCGCGGTGTAAATAATTGAATTGTGGAAATGTGCATATTTAGATGGTTTATTTATTTTTCGAAATGCATGTAGTTAGACTTTTTTGTGAAGTTAATTGTATTATTAGTTAATTCAATTTAGAAGGCAGCCATAATTAGTGAAAATGAATTTGCCATAAGTATTTTTTTGTTTATTGTTTTTTTTTTTTTGCTATTTTTCTGTGAGTACCGTGGTGTGAATATTTAAATCATGGAAATGTGCATACTGAAAAGGTTCATTGAATTTGGAAATGCATGTAGGAAACTTTTTTTTTGTGAAGTTAATTATATTAATATTTAATTCAATTTGGAAGCAAGCCATATTTAGAGAAAATGAATTTTTATTTTCTCAAAATAGTTTTCTAATAAAACCTTTGGTGTTTAAATCAAGTGTTTTTTTTGTTCGGCAATTTTGCGAAATTTGAATGGACATCATATGCCATAAGTATTTTTTTGTTAGGTATTCTTTTGTCATTTTTTTCGTGAGTACCGTGGTGTAAATAACTGAATTCTGGAAATGTGCATATTTATAAGGTATTATGTATTTTTTCTCGAAATATTCATGTAATTTAGTGTTTTCTTATGCAATGTCTATGTTGTTTTGTTTGCAAATTTGTGGAATTTGGCCTCATTTCATTTGGAAATGAAGATAATCGAATATTTTTTTATTAAGTGCGGTGGGTATGTTGATTTTTAAATCCATATTTCTATATTTTTTTAAGTTTATTTTAAATCAAAATCATATGTAGATGATACGACTTCTAAAGTTTATCTTCGCAATCCATATTTGGAAGATTTTTTTTAAATAATGTTTAGAGGAAGTGCTTCTGTTTTTCATTTTGAAAGGAAGGCACAATTAGACAATTAGAGCAAATAAATTTGCATTTTTCTCCAAATATTTTTTGCATTTCGGTTTTAAATGAAGTGGCTATTTTGTTTTTTTGTTTCCCAATTTGTGAAATTTGAATGGGTATCATATTCCTTATTTTTTTTTGCTGCAAGTATTCTTTCGTCAATTTTTTGTGAGTATCGTGGTGTGAATAATTATTATTTTTTGTGAGTATCGTGGTGTAAATAGTTAAATTCTGCAAATATGCATATTTGAAAGTTTTTTTTTTGGTTTCTAATATGTTTAAATTTGAAAAGAAGCCACATTTACACAATTAGGGCAAATGAATTTGCATTTTCTCTCGAAATATTCATGTATTCAAATGGTTATTTTTTCTTGAATACCATGGTGTAAGTAATTAAATTCTGGAAATGTGCATTTAAAAAGAAAATTGGTTTCTAATATGTTGAATTCTTGAAGGTATTTATACTTATTGAATTCAATTTGAAAGGAAGTCACAATTACACAATTAGAGAAAATGAGTTTGCATTTTTCTTGAAATATTTTATGTATTTGGTTAAGATTATGCGGCATGAATATTATTTTTAAAGTACACAATTAAATGGTTATTTAAATTTCATTTTTTATTATGCGGCATGAATATTATTTTTAAGATTATTTCTATATTGCTTTTCTGGCAAATTTATGTTTTTTGTTGTTCTTGAAATTTTCATGTATTTGGTTTTTAGATGGAGTCACTATTTTTTTTCGTTTTTCGTTTTACAATACTGTGAAATTTGAATGGATATCATATGCCATAAGTGTTTTTTTTTGTTGCAGGTATTATTTCGGCATTTTTGTGAGCATCGTTGAAATATTCAAAATTTATGCGGCATGAGTATTATTTCTAAAATTAATTTAAATTAAATTGAGTGATTATTTTTTTTTTGTTTTCCAATAATGTGAATTTTGAGTGGATATGGTATGACACATATTTTTTTTTGTTGCAAGTATTCCTTCGTTATTAAATTATGGAATTATACGTGGTTTTCTTTTCTTTCTTTTTTTGAATTCTAATTACCTTTCGGGGGAAAAAAGTCTAAATTGCAATACCTTTCAGGAAAAAGTTTTAATTTAAATCGAATCCACATTTAGGAGATACGATTTTTTTAAAGTTTAATGTAAATCAAATTCGTATTTAGAAGTTTTTTTTAAACAATGTTTAGTAGAAGCACATTTTTTTTTCCGCCCGCTCGATGAAGTGGACAATTCGAAATATTCAGATTTGAATTTTTATTACGCGGCATGAGTAGTATTTTTTAAGTTCAATTTAAATGAAATCCATGGTTAGAAGTTTTTTTTTTAAAAAACTGTTGAATTTGCACCATTTAGCAGCAAAAAAAAAAAAAAAAAAAAAAAAAAACTGACGCGTGGGGCCGCTGTGACGTCGTGCTGACGTCACAGGGCAGACCAACCCGCGGCGGCGCTGGGCTCGCCGGCGGCGCGCCACGGCGCTCCGGGACGCGCGTGCGCGCGGCCGACGCGCCCAGACGCGGGGATCCCGTAGGCGGCGGCGCCGCCGCTTCTGGGTCGCCGGAGCGGCCGCGACGGCGTCCAAACGCGGCGGAGGGCCGCGGAGATGCGGCGGCGATTCCCGCGCAACGGCGGCGTCCCGGCGGCGGATCGGCGGCGCGGAGGGAGAGGCGGCGGCGGCAAAGCCGGATCTGTGCTTTGATCCGGGCGCGGAGCGGCGGAGAGGCGGCGCGCGCCGGCGGCCGCGGCGGCATCGCCGCCGCGCGGGAGAGAGAGAGGGAGGGGACGGGACGGTCTGCGGCGGTTTTGCAGGAAAGTCCTCCTGTTTTTCCAGAATTGCGAAATGGTCCCTCGATGCGGTAGGAAGTGGACTGCGGGTTCTATTTCTGGAAATTGGAGGGTTTTTCGCAAAAGCGTCGTCGACGCTTGCTGGGAGCCGTCGAATCTTCAGCGGACGGCCGGGATCGCGCAAATCGCGGTACTGTTTCTCCCAACAGTACCAGGGCGCCTCTCCGTTCGCGAAAGCGTTCGACTTTAATATATAGTATAGATAGTTTTATACTTATTGAATTCAATTTGAAAGGAAGTCACAATTACACAATTAGAGAAAATGAGTTTGCATTTTTTCTTGAAATATTTTATGTATTTGGTTAAGATTATGCGGCATGAATATTATTTTAAAGTACACAATTAAATGGTTATTTAAATTTCATTTTTTATTATGCGGCATGAATATTATTTTTAAGATTATTTCTATATTGCTTTTCTGGCAAATTTATGTTTTTTTGTTGTTCTTGAAATTTTCATGTATTTGGTTTTTAGATGGAGTCACTATTTTTTTTCGTTTTTCGTTTTACAATACTGTGAAATTTGAATGGATATCATATGCATAAGTGTTTTTTTTTGTTGCAGGTATTATTTCGGCATTTTTGTGAGCATCGTTGAAATATTCAAAATTTATGCGGCATGAGTATTATTTCTAAAATTAATTTAAATTAAATTGAGTGATTATTTTTTTTTTGTTTTCCAATAATGTGAATTTTGAGTGGATATGGTATGACACATATTTTTTTTTGTTGCAAGTATTCCTTCGTTATTAAATTATGGAATTATACGTGGTTTTCTTTTCTTTCTTTTTTTGAATTCTAATTACCTTTCGGGGGAAAAAAGTCTAAATTGCAATACCTTTCAGGAAAAAGTTTAATTTAAATCGAATCCACATTTAGGAGATACGATTTTTTTAAAGTTTAATGTAAATCAAATTCGTATTTAGAAGTTTTTTTTAAACAATGTTTAGTAGAAGCACATTTTTTTTTCCGCCCGCTCGATGAAGTGGACAATTCGAAATATTCAGATTTGAATTTTATTACGCGGCATGAGTAGTATTTTTTAAGTTCAATTTAAATGAAATCCATGGTTAGAAGTTTTTTTTTAAAAAAACTGTTGAATTTGCACCATTTAGCAGCAAAAAAAAAAAAAAAAAAAAAAAAAAACTGACGCGTGGGGCCGCTGTGACGTCGTGCTGACGTCACAGGGCAGACCAACCCGCGGCGGCGCTGGGCTCGCCGGCGGCGCGCCACGGCGCTCCGGGACGCGCGCGTGCGCGCGGCCGACGCGCCCAGACGCGGGGATCCCGTAGGCGGCGGCGCCGCCGCTTCTGGGTCGCCGGAGCGGCCGCGACGGCGTCCAAACGCGGCGGAGGGCCGCGGAGATGCGGCGGCGATTCCCGCGCAACGGCGGCGTCCCGGCGGCGGATCGGCGGCGCGGAGGGAGAGGCGGCGGCGGCGAAGCCGGATCTGTGCTTTGATCCGGGCGCGGAGCGGCGGAGAGGCGGCGCGCGCCGGCGGCCGCGGCGGCATCGCCGCCGCGCGGGAGAGAGAGAGGGAGGGGACGGGACGGTCTGCGGCGGTTTTGCAGGAAAGTCCTCCTGTTTTTCCAGAATTGCGAAATGGTCCCTCGATGCGGTAGGAAGTGGACTGCGGGTTCTATTTCTGGAAATTGGAGGGGTTTTTCGCAAAAGCGTCGTCGACGCTTGCTGGGAGCCGTCGAATCTTCAGCGGACGGCCGGGATCGCGCAAATCGCGGTACTGTTTCTCCCAACAGTACCAGGGCGCCTCTCCGTTCGCGAAAGC
>QRDG01000043.1:1424944-1487949 GCA_012064385.1 Puccinellia tenuiflora | reverse complement strand
TCAGGCCTGTTTTCTCTCTTTTTTTAACTCTTTTCTCTCGTGTGACTCTTTTTGTATTTTATACTTTCGCACATACTGCTACAGTAACTTTAAAATTCAGAAAAAAACACAAAGCCGTGCAAAACCTATTGAGCAGCCTGTGAGCAAATAAAAAGCTAGTCTTATAGGTAAGGTACCTAAAGATATGTGTAGATAGGCTGTAGCTATGTCTCACAAAGATCAGATATGAAACCCTAATGAAAATTGCAAAAACTAGACGCAAAAGACTCACAGATTACCGCGGCAGAGATTTGAGGACTTTGCGTGTCGCGGCAGAGGTGGATTCCAAGTTGGAGCAGGTCACGGACGCACGACAGAAGAAAGAGCGCGATTATGTGCCCCGGCAGACAGCGTGCGTGTTAGCTGGCGGGCGCGGCAGCGAATTTGAGCCAAAAACGGTGCCGCGGCAGACTCGGTCTCCGAGTTGGAGTAGAAGCAGTGCACGCGCGGCAGAAAAACGGACGAAGTTTGGTGTCGCGGCAGGAGGACTAGCTGAACTCGGATTGAAAACTTGCCAAACAGCGGGACTATTTGATAGGAACTCAAAAGGAATAAGAACACAACCCGAAATCAAACAAGAACCCTAACCATAACTAGATCAACTCGAAACAAGGATCAACACAAACAGCAACTAGAAGATGCAAATTGGGTTGATCTAAGGCTATGGCAATGAACTAAACCTATTTTTTTTTTGGCTTTTTCTGGATAGGAATAAAAACACAAACTATCTATGGGGTGGATATGTGGGTGGAAATTGCTCACCGAGTAAACCCAGTAATCTGATACCAAGATGATATGGGGTGGCCCGATCTTCTCGTTGAGCACGTCGATGGATGGAGGATAACTTGGTGTCACCGATGAACTCTCCTTGCTAGATCCCTATTGCCAATGCAGCAGCTCTCTACCCTTCGGATATTCATGACTTCACACACTTGCGCACGTAGCCGTCGACCACGAAATGGTATAATTGCAATCTACTAATTCCCAGTGGAAGAAACAGATCACACTTCAATTGATGTTCAACTCTCCAGATCGATACGAATTGGAGATGTAAGATTTCAGAGGAAAGCTTAAAGCTGTTCGACTAAAACTAGGGTTTTATCTTAACATGGTCTACCTCTCTTGGGCGCAGCCAGGGGTATATATATGAGGGCAGGGGGTGCGGCAGCAGCCCAATGCGCCTCCTAATCCTAACCGGACTTGGTTTGACTCAAACTTGGATACAAACTGACCCAAACTGGGTTCAGCCCTATTGGACTCGCAGGCCCTCATGTGTGGCGCACAAAACAGGGTGGTGTGGTGCGCCATTTTGTCAATTGGCGTGGAGCCCTTCTCCCTCTCCTCGGATGCCTGCCTCCCTCTCCTCCCTCGCATCCTTTGCTTGTATTTGTTCCAGGCCTTGTTCTCCTTGCTGCATCAACTCCTTTCTCCCTCGTGCTATGCCACCTTCTCCAACAAACCTGATTATGCAAACATACAAAGATTTAGGCAGTAAACAATTCTCATTAATAAAATGATCAGATTCTCTTAGGAGCAAATTCACCTGTTGTTCTATTAATTTTGCACGAGCTCTTGTGATGGGTCCATTTCTAATCTCATCATTGGACTTCTTCTTTGCAGCAACTACCTTGTCATCATCATGAAGTGTAGAGGGAATAATAGTATGGATGTCCACATCAGCCTCCCCGCCAAGGACGCCGCGCGCACCGCCTCGCTCGGCTTGCGCTGGCGCCCACTCTGGCGCTCGGCGCCTCTTGTCCTCGACGACACCCATGTTCTCACGGGCACCGCTGCGGGCCTGGCTGGCCGGCCTGCCATCGGTGATGATCCTCCTGGCCTCGCCGACGTGATCTCCCGCGTCCTCGCGGCGCACCCGGGTCCCTTCCGCTCCGTTCACCTCACCTGCAGCACCATGGAGGTGCACCGGGGCGAGTTAGCACGCTGGCTAGACGTCCTCGCTGCCAAGGGTGTCCAAGAGCTCGCCATTATTAATCGCCCATGGCCGCTCGACATCCGCCTACCGGCCACGCTCTTCAGGTGCGCCTCCCTCACCCGCCTACACCTTGGCGTCTGGAGGTTCCCGGACACCGCCGCCCTCTCGTGCTCCGCCGCCTTCCCCAACCTCCGAGAGCTCGGCCTCTCCTTGACCAAAATTGAGGACCGCGACCTCGCCTTCCTGCTCGATAGAAGCCCCATCCTAGAGACCCTCACTATAATTTGGTCGCAGGCCGGAGTGCACCTCCGCCTCGTAAGCCGCACCCTGCGGTGCCTTTAGCTATGCCTCACCAAGGTGGATGACGTCACCGTAGTGGATGCCCCTAGTTTGGAGAGGTTATTGCTGTTCATGGCAGGGATGAACGAGAAGGGATCCAGGATCAAGATTATCCGTGCGCCCAACCTGCGCGTGCTGGGATACCTTGAGCCAAGAGAGCATGTGTTGGAGATTGGCAACACTGTCATCACGGTCTACAGCGCATTCCATCTTAATTTACCTATGTCAGTTGACAATGTATACCAACATGTCATTTCTTTCAGTGTATGCAGGCTGGAACTAAGGAGAGCCCAAGCACCGTTGTCCCGAGTGTCTAGATCTTGGCATTGGAGGTGAAATTTGTGTTGGGAATATGCCCTAGAGGCAATAATAAAATGGTTTATTAGCATATTCATGTTTATGATAATAGTTTATTATCCATGCCATAATTGTATTAACCGGAAACATAATACATGTGTAGGATATAAACAAACCAGTTGTCCCTAGTAAGCCTCTATCAGACTAGTTCGTTAGTCAAGAGATGGTTAGAGTTTCCTAACCATGGACTTGTTATAGTCACTTAATAACAGAGTCATATCATTAGGAGTAATGATGTGATGGACAAGACCCGATAATAAAGAGTTGCAATTGATCGTGTCACACAGTTTTCATTGCCAACACTTTTAGTATATGCCAAGTATAGTTTCCTTAGACCATGAGATTATGTCACTCCCGTTTACCGGAGAAATGCTTTGTGGACATCAAACTTCACTTCGTAACTGGGTGATTATAAAGGTGGCTTTCAGGTATATCCGATGGTATTTGTTGGGTGACATGAATCAAGAGTGGGATTTGTCCTTCCTGGGCCCTCTCGGTAATATAGCATCAGAAAGGTTGCAACCATGTGATTAAGTGTTAATCACGGAGATCCTATATTATGGACGAGTAAAGAGAACTTGCCAGGTAACGAGATGAAACTAGATATGGAGATATCGACGATCAAATCTCGGGAAAATTAAATATCGTGAGACAAAGGGAATCGTATACGAGATTAAGAATCTCCGACATCGTGGTTCAATCGATAAGTAACTTCGTTGAATATGTAGGAGTCAATATGGGCATCCCGGTCCCGCTATTGATTATTGATCTGATCATGTCTGCATGTTCTCGAACCCGTAGGGTCACACACTTAGGCTTCGATGTAGCTAGGGTTTTAGTGAGATAAGTAAATGGTGTAATTAAATGTTGATTCGGTGTCTCGGATGAGATCCTAGATATCACGAGGAGCTCCGGAAGAGTCCGGAGATAAAGTTTCATATAAGGAAAGTGGTTTCCAGGGTTCCGGAAAAGTTCGGGAATTTTTCGGCAGGGTACCGGAATAATTCTAGAAGGTTCCGGAGGGCCCCACCTTGGGGGCCACGAACCTATAAGGGCCCACATGGACCGAGGGGAGGTGCAGCAGCCCACATGGGCTGGCCGCACCTAACCCCAAAGGCCCATGCGGCTACACAAGTGGGAGGCACCCAAAACCCTAGGGGCTGCCTTGGGGGGTAAGTTTCCTCCCTTGGCCGGCCCTAGATGGGTTTGGGGCGCCCCCCACAGCCCCCTCATGCCTATATAAGGAGGAGGGGAGGGCTGGGGCGCAGCACCCTTGAACCCTAGCCGCCGCCTCCCTCTCCCACCTCCCTCCTCTCTCCAGCAGTCGCTTGGCGAAGCCCTGCAGGAATTTTTCCACCATATCCACCACCACACCGTCGTGCTGCTGGAATCTCACGAGCCACTTCCTCATCGCTTGCGGGATCAAGGAGAGGAAGTCTTCATCGAGCTGTACGTGTGGATACCGCGGAGGTGCTGCTCATGCGGTGCTCCATCGGATTGGATCTCGGATCGGATAATACATCTCCTCGCGACTAGATGAGTCTAGTTGCGGGGATCGACTAGCCAACCCCTGCACCGACAAAACGCGTTTGTTCGATCTTCAAGGGTAAAATATTGGATCTCCACTTCGCTACCTTCGTCTAATAGATCTAGATCCGTTGGGTTTCTTGCGCTTGTTTCGTAGGAAAATTTTGTTTTCTATTCAACGAACCCTACAGTGGTATCAAAGCCTAGATCTATTTGTAGATGTTGGTGCAATTAGAACGCAAGGAGTTGTGGGCGTTGATATCTTATGTTTCTACCTTCTCGCGTGCACTTTGCGTCTTTGCGGTATTGTGAGATTGAAGCGGCCCAGACCAACCTTACTCGTCCTGCGCACGAGAGACCGGTTGCACGATAGACATGCAACTTGTATTGCATAAGTGGCTGGCGGGTGTCTGTTTCTCTTGCTTTAGTGAAGATGCAATTTTCAATGTAAGGCCTTTCAAAAGTATGAGTAAATAAGCAACTACTATATCACCAGTTGTGGTTTTGCGTAGATTAGAACGGTTCTATCTCGTTGACCCAAGCCACGTAAAAATTGCATAAACAAAGTAGAGGACGTCTAACTTGTTTTTGCAGGGGGTCATGTGATGTGGTATGGCCAATGTGTTTTTGTGATAATGTATGCAATGATCATGTTTGTAATCTTTCACGACTTGCATGTCGATGAGTACGGCAACCGGCAGGAGCCATATGGTTGTCTATTATTTTATGTGACCTACGTGTCATTGAATCACCATGTAATTGGTTTACTTTATTACTAAGAGTAGCATTAGTTGTAGTTGCAATAGTTGGTGGACAACCATGGTGATGGCGCCACAATGATGGAGATCATGCCGGTGATGGAGATCATGCCGGTGCTTTGGAGATGGAGATCAAAGGCACAAGAAGAAAGGCCATATCATATCACAATTTTGAATTGCATGTGATGTTAATCCTTTTATGCACCTTATTGCTATGCTTAGGTGTGATCGCGATGGTAGCATGATAAGGTGATCTCTCACGTTAATATCAAGATGTGTTCTTCCCTAGTATGCACCGTTGCAAAAGTTTGTCGTTTTGAGACACCACGTGATGATCGGGTGTGATAGATTCAACGTCCACATACAACGGGTGTAAGCCAGTTTACACACGCGGAAATACTACGGTTTCCTTGACGAGCCTAGCATGTACAGACATGGACTCGGAACACAAGAACCGAAAGGTTAAACACGAGTCATATGGACGATATGATCAACATGGTGATGTTCACCTTTGAAGCTACATCATCTCACGTGATGATCGGTTGTGGTGTAGTGGATTTGGATCGTGTGTCACTAAACAACCAGAGAGATGTTGAGTTTAGTGGGAGTTCATGTAGTAATTTTGATTAAGATGAACTAAAATTATCATAAACAAAAGTCCTAAGATGTCTTTGCAAAAATCCTTGTAGATCATGGCCGATTATGGTCAGTCTTTTCATGGCCGAGATGCTGCGCCTAGATGGGTCAAACTTTATCGAATGGTATCTGTTTTTGTGTGAAAGTCCTACACGCCAATGACTTGCTCAACTTGCTAGAAGAACCAATAGGAGATAAACCCAAATATTTCTACAAGCTATGAAGAGTACATGGAGTGGTTTTGAACCACCTACTTGAAAGTCAAGTGGATGATGTGCACCTTCATGAATTTTGACCTAAGTAGACAATTCAAGAACTTGACTGCAATGGAGATTGTTGGTGAGCTGAAAAATAGATTTTCAGCACAAGTTAGAATTGCAAGGTTCGAATGTCTGACTGAGTTTTCTTTCACTCAAGATGGAAGAAAACACTTGCTTGGAACAACACCTGAGGAAAATGCATGAGATGTATTATACTCTGGCGGATGTTTGGAACCACGAGATGAATGACGGTTTCGCGATAGATGGGGTGATACGCTAGTTTTTCCCCAGCTTCAAGAATTATGTCGGAGACTATGTCATGGGAAGGGATTTGATCACTTTCTATGAGTTTGTGTCTCGGCTGCGTCATGTCAAAGTGGAACCCATAGAAAGAGAAGTTTACAATGCAGAAAGTATATATTGATATACAAGTTATAAGTGTTTAAGTCCAAATTGCAATTGTGGCGGTTTCAATAAGTATTTGATACTCATTCTGTTTTATGAAAATAGAACCTGCTACTTGAGATTTGCATAAAGGATATGGGAAGACGTTGCGGAATGGTGGCAATCAAGGAGTTGATGCTGGCAACGATCTGTCTCTACAATTATCGTTTGTGTTTAGAGGATTTGAATGAGTTTCTGTAATCGAATTGAGTGTGATCTTTAAATTAGTGTGTCTCGGTTTTGTGAGACGGTTATTCATGTTAAAGACAAGTGGTTGTTCTATTTTCATGAGTAATTCTTTTTGGTGATCACGTTTCGATTATGAGATTATTGTCCTTATTTTAATCTAAAGGATGATTAGTTAAACATTTATAAAATATGTGACATACTAAAGATATGCAAAACTTAATAATGACAATTGTTTTAGTCGTGCTAAAGATTGAATAAACATTTTGATGTTTTATCAATGCGCCTTATTGAAGGAGTATGACTAAAATTCCACCCTTTGGAAGAGTGACAGGAGTTGCCGGAAATAAACACAAGTGTTGGTTGTATTTTCAGCGAATGTTAAATGTCATTATTTTGTGTACTCCATCATAAATGAAATGATTAAATAGGTGTATTTATTCAAGTTGTGATATTTGATGAGATCAAATAAAATTCTAGAGTTTAGGATATTAAGTTAACAAGAAAATTGAGTCTTTATGATTTGATCAAAAGAGACAAAAATATTTGAGTTATATGTTAGTATGCGGACTTGTGAGAATTGTTATCACAAATTGCAATGTTTAGAATATTTCAAAGGCGTTTGATATGTCCTAAGATATTGTAATCACACACTATTTGATATTGTGTGGTCTCAAAGAAGGGTTTTATTTCGGGGGTTTAATAATAGCATTTAGATTTATTTGATAAACACTCTGTTTAGAAATAAGGGTCTATGTATGATTCGCATAAATTTTTTCATATGAGTTATGAGAAAAGGTGGTTTCATTAATTATGAGATAATTAGAGACTATTGCGAATAATGTTGTAGTATATTCATAAGTATGACTATGAATGTGATTCCACAATATGAGACTAAAAGGGGCAAACCAATTTGTTGGTTGTGCTAAGTGTTTTAGTGGTTTATCGTGAAAAGGTTTCACTGATAAAAGAATTGATGGAATAAAATGGAAAAGCTAAAACCTTGCTTGTTTATGTATCAAGTGGCACATATGTAAAGTGCTATGTTGGTTAAAACTTGACACATAAAGGAATTAATGATGGTGATCATTGAATTTCGGTTTAGCTTGTCTAAAGAAAAGTAGGATTCAAGAATATAAAATTTTGTCAGGTTACAAAATAATATTCATGATTTACTTGTCATGTTTGAGAAACAAGACATACCTACTGAAACTACAAAGAAGAAATAGAAGCCTTAAATACGAAAATGACTAAGAGTCATCCTATGTTAAGTTTAAATCACAAAGTAATTGTTACTTGATTTTGTGAAAGCATTGTTTCACATATTTATTCTTCAAAAGGGTTTGTAAGGAATAAATAAAACTTACTGGACAAAAGCACAAGAGGTAAAGCTCTTTAACATATTCAATGTTGTTAACTACATGGTGTAGTTGTGCTTAAAGTCAAAAGGATTTATGCTAGCAAAGTACTAGCATTCGTATAAAGAGTTCTCGATATTAATAGTTAATTAAGAATTTTGGAGGTGTCCAAAATATCGAGAAAGTGCATAAGAAACTGAGTGGGATCTAATTAACATATGTGGTGACATATATTAAGTTAGAGCAGAAACTATTTTCCATGATCAAAATATGTGGTGACATATGTTTGAGTGGGAGCTAGTTAATCATGGTCAAATATAAGGATAGCATATTTCTGAGTGGGAGCCAAAGTGGTTTCACAATTTAATATGTGTATGGTGTATATTTGAGTGGGAGTTTACAACATCTTGTTTATATGAAATGGAGATTTCATAAATGTTGTAAATATTTCAGGAACCAAACGCATAACTTGTGAAGTTAATTTGAATGTCAAATATCTATGGAGATAGATGCGTATTTTGTCGATAAATAAGTCAGGAACCAACGTATAACTTATGAAGTTAGTTTGAACGTCAAATATCCATGGAGATGGATGTATCTATGGAGGATAGATATGTTTGATAAAGCATTATGTCAGGATGTTTAACCTAAGTAAGATTTTGAAGGAGTTCAAAATGGAACAAGAGAAGAAAGGTTCATCTGCTTGTGAGAAATAGGTGAAACATTGAGTTGATAACTCAGTACAAAAATGATGGTTGGAGGATATGTTAGTGTTCGCTATGAATTGTTCATAGGACTAAAACATATAAGAACCATGTATTTTGTATTTGACGATATGTGACCCAAGTTCTTGGTTAGAAGAACGTGTTAGAATGAGGAGTCATTTTAACATGAAGATGAGATAAATTGAATCTAGAGATTGGTAGACTTGGTTGAAGTCATGACACCAAACTAGATTGGAAATCTCATAAAGGCAGAAGCGCAGCGAAAGCATGATCGGAAATATCGAAGTGAAAAGTATAGCACTGTCGATTTGTGAGTCTACAACATATAGGAGTATATGATTAATTCAAGGATTAAAAGATATAATATTTTGGTTTGAGAAATTTTGTTTCAAGACTGAGTGAGTTCCGGGTGCACATGCTATGTGAAAGTCCTCTTGACTGATCATACGTCATGTAGGCATAAAAGGGAAATGAAAATCTCACTCTGTAACCAAATATATTATATTCGTCATATGATGATGAAATTATCATGTGATGACAAGAGGTTTATCATGTGATGATAAAGTAATGTCAAAGTAGGTGACATTGACGTTTTGCAAAGAACATAAAGAACTGTATAGTACAGAACACGGACAGAACCTCTTCCACGAGCAAACATGATCAGCACTGAGACTCCATGAGTGTTAGACACCATGAGTGTTGGATCGAGAAAATGTAAACTAGATTATTGACTCTAGTGCAAGTGGGAGACTGTTGGGAATATGCCCTAGAGTCAATAATAAAATGGTTTATTAGCATATTCATGTTTATGATAATAGTTTATTATCCATGCTATAATTGTATTAACCGAAACATAATACATGTGTGGAATATAAACAACCAGTTGTCCCTAGTAAGCCTCTATCAGACTGGTTCGTTAGTCAAGAGATGGTTAGAGTTTCCTAACCATGGACTTGTTATAGTCACTTGATAACGGAGTCATATCATTAGGAGTAATGATGTGATGGACAAGACCCGATAATAAAGAGTTGCAATTGATCGTGTCACACAGTTTCATTGCCAACACTTTTAGTATATGCCAAGTATAGTTTCCTTAGACCATGAGATTATGTCACTCCCGTTTACCGGAGGAATGCTTTGTGGACATCAAATGTCACTTCGTAACTGGGTGATTATAAAGGTGGCTTTCAGGTATATCCGATGGTATTTGTTGGGTGACATGAATCAAGAGTGGGATTTGTCCTTCCTTGTGACGGAAAAGATATCTCTGGGCCCTCTCGGTAATATAGCATCAGAAAGGTTGCAACCATGTGATTAAGTGTTAATCACGGAGATCCTATATTATGGACGAGTAAAGAGAACTTGCCAGGTAACGAGATGAAACTAGATATGGAGATATCGACGATCAAATCTTGGGCAAATTAAATATCGTGAGACAAAGGGAATCGTATACGAGATTAAGAATCTCTGGCATCGTGGTTCAATCGATAAGGAACTTCGTTGAATATGTAGGAGTCAATATGGGCATCCCGGTCCCGCTATTGATTATTGATCTGATCATGTCTGCATGTTCTCGAACCCGTAGGGTCACACACTTAAGACTTCGATGTAGCTAGGGTTTTAGTGAGATAAGTAAATGGTGTAATCAAATGTTGATTCGGTGTCTCGGATGAGATCCTAGATATCACGAGGAGCTCCGAAAGAGTCCGGAGATAAAGTTTCATATAAGGAAAGTGGTTTTCAGGGTTCCGGAAAAGTTCGGGAATTTTTCAGCAGGGTACCGAAATAATTTTAGAAGGTTCCGGAGGGCCCCACCTTGGGGGCCACGAACCTGGAAGGGCCCACATGGACCGAGGGGAGGTGTAGCAGCCCACATGGGCTGGCCGCACCTAACCCCAAAGGCCCATGCGGCTACACAAGTGGGAGGCACCCAAAACCCTAGGGGCTGCCTTGGGGGGTAAGTTTCCTCCCTTGGCCGGCCCTAGATGGGTTTGGGGCGCCCCCACAGCCCCCTCACACCTATATAAGGAGGAGTGGAGGGCTGGGGCGCAGAACCCTAGCCGCCGCCTCCCTCTCCCACCTCCCTCCTCTCTCCAGCAGTCGCTTGGCGAAGCCCTGCAGGAATTTTTCCACCATATCCACCACCACACCGTCGTGCTGCTGGAATCTCACGAGCCACTTCCTCCTCGCTTGCGGGATCAAGGAGATGAAGTCTTCATCGAGCTATACGTGTGGATACCGCGGAGATGCTGCTCATGCGATGCTCCATCGGATTGGATCTCGGATCGGATAATACATCTCCTCGCGACTAGATGAGTCTAGTTGCGGGGATCGACTAGCCAACCCCTGCACCGACAAAACGCGTTTGTTCGATCTTCAAGGGTAAGAGATTGGATCTCCACTTCGCTACCTTCGTCTAATAGATTTAGATCCATTGGGTTTCTTCCACTTGTTTCGTAGGAATTTTTTTTTCTATGCAACGAACCCTACAATTTGGTGTCCGCAATGAAGTCAAGAAAGTGCGCAGCTTCCTCAGGTGTTTTCCCAACCTCGAGACGCTTCATGTCAAGGTAATTTTTGCTAACGCAACTAGCTACATTGGGCATCGTCACTAACTATATTTACATTATCCAGTATGGTTCTTTTTCATCACTAGCTGAACTATGCATGCTGATATAATTTGCAGTCCGCGGCAGCTACTGGGGAGCCCACCGGCAAGGCTAGCCTCAAGTTATGGCAAGAGGGCGGTCCCATTACCTGTATCCTGCGGCACATGAAGAAGGTGGTTTTCCATGAGTTCCAAGGTTCTATAAACGAGATTGTGTTCCTCAAGTTCATCGCTGAGAACGCTCGCTTTCTGGAGAAGATGGTGATTGTGGTGGCCTATCAGTGTTACTCTTCAGCGGAGGGTGTGAACTCCAAACTGAAGCCTCTGACTTGTGCAAAATGCCAAAATGGGTCGATGGAGCTTGTAAACTTCAAGTCTTCAAGAGCCCATTCCTTGAAGCAGCAGGTGGTCCAGTTTATGATCTCCGATTGGCATCTGAGTATACGCAATTTTCTGATCCTTTTGACCTGATCTACTATAGAGAATCGCTGTAATTGTTGGAAGTAAAAAAGTGGCACTGTTGCTCTTGTAGAACAAGACTACTTAGACTTTTTTCTTGTTATCAGAACTGCCAGCAAGTAATATTTTTTTTTCAAGTGTTATCTGTGCTTAGCCGAGTCCTGTTTCAGTGAGGTTACATCATGAAACCTGAGCTATATTGGTGGCAGTAAGGTTGGATTCCATACTTTTCTAGCTAAGGCAGTGATGCATGTTAGAACTAACTTGTGGTGATTCTTGGCTGTGCGTCAAGTTTGCATCAGTCAAGTGTTATGAATCGTTGCAAGTCCAGTATTCGTTGTACGATACTGCTGGTGGTCTGGTACTCAAATGTTTTTGTTATCAGAATTGACAACAGATTATATATGCTGTTCATGTGAACTTCAACTAGTTGGTGTCCTGTTGCTCTGCTTCACAGGTGGGAGCAATGAAGATTCTAACAAATCTCTAGCTAAGCTAAGGAAATTCTTCATATTTTACCAGTTCTTTAGGATATCACTTGGAATTATTGTTCTGTCTTGTGCCTAATAATACTTGATTTTTCTGATATGCATCCTGAATCCTGATTGCTTGTCGAGAATATCTTGTGAGTCAATTGAGAGCGAGTACCAGTTGTGAGCAGAGTACCTGGGAGCAGGGCTATCTAGTATGGTCTTTCTATTTTGTTCAATTGGAAAGCCACTATTTTCTGCAGCCATGGAAGTTAGGTTGATCAATTGGCATTGTGTTCTGTTTGGGATCAATGGTTAATTTATTCCCCTTACAATGGCCCTTTATTTTTTATGGAATCCCCCATTTCCTATAATGCTTAAATATTTCGACGATAAGAGTGCTTTTTGTAGTTTATTTGTTGTAGCTTCAAACTGCTTGGCATGTATTGGCTTGGTTTGACCAGTTTATAGATTAATTTTTCTTGCTTGGAGTGAGACTAGTTGTATCTTCGCACATACACCGTAACACCGATCAGTGTGGCTTAAACACTGTGCCAAGGCTTGTTTTCAACTTGTGATTGAATCATTGAATTGATAAGCTACGTTCAGTTAAAAGCTACTACTACTATATAGTACTACCGTTTATTATAGCCTTAACTTGTGCAGCTGTGTACATTTATACTACTACTACATTTATACTCATGGGGACCTGGCATATGAGAAGAGTGCCAGTAATATTCAGTACAACAGCTGCAGCTTGGAAACGGAAAGGCGTAGCAGAAGAAGGCTGCCAATCGATTGAGCAGGACTGCAGGAGGAAACGCCTTTGGACTAGCCAGGAACGGCGACAGCCTATCTGGCTCGGCCCATGAACGAGGAGCAGATCTGTAAAATATGAACGTCGCCATTGTAGTGCTCACGGTAACTCCAACATTTTTTCTTTTGCGGGGACGGCAACTCCAACATGACGCAACGCTGCGATCCATTTCATTATTTTGTTTTCGATTCAATAATAATACATAGGGCAGAGAAATAGATTAAGAAGCCAAAACTAGTAAACAAAGATTAAATGAAAAACCCTAGTAATTTTAGGGTTTGTACCATTGGTGGTCTACAGCTCGTTTCGATCGTGATGGCGATCAGCGGTGACCACGACCATGATGATGCTGATGTCCATGTCGATGGTGTCACAGGTGCCCACTCTGGTGCCACGACTCTCACGGGTGCCCACGTTGGTGCCTTTGGTGGCCACTCTGGCGCAACTTGGGCCGCATGTGCCCACTCTGGTGCCACGACTCTCACGGGATGCTACACCGGGAGGGGGGGGGGGGGGGGGTCCCTCGGGGCAGCCACCGCCTCCATAACCGACAAGTGGAGCGATGCGGCTTGATCCAACCACCGTTCGAGCTGCCCTAGCTCGAACACCTTTTATCGCTTGTTTGAGGTTGTCATCGACCTCCGGCTAGGGCGCCTCCTCCTTCGCCACCATCTGTGAGGGTGGCTCACGCGGCTCGGCTGAGTCAATGATGGCGAGACGAAGTAGGAGGGGGTGATAGAGGTCATGCTACAAACCACATGTTCTAGAGCGTCTAGCACATTTCGCACCAAGGATCTCCCGGTCGCGCGCGACCCCGTAGGCTGACACGGGCGGCACATGAACCCTCTCTTGGTTCAAGTGCCAGCCATGGGCAGGTGGACGTTCGGCAGCCATGTATGACAGGGGCATGAAGCACTCCCAGAATATGCACGCAACGTTCAGGCGGTTCTGCACTGACTCCGTCGGTGGAGACAAGCAAAATGGAGCAGGTGGAGGCCCCAGACCCCTGAAGAGGAGCCGGCCTCGTGGTTGTGCTTTCCGAAAAAACATCTGTTCGACATTCTCACCGGCAGTGTGTGTGTGTGCGTGCACG
The DNA here is from genome assembly GCA_012064385.1 of Puccinellia tenuiflora. Taxonomy (NCBI): domain Eukaryota; kingdom Viridiplantae; phylum Streptophyta; class Magnoliopsida; order Poales; family Poaceae; genus Puccinellia; species Puccinellia tenuiflora. Next base: position 1,473,940 of record QRDG01000043.1, on the reverse strand, counting down.
CGTGCGCGCTAGAGTTTGTATCGGCGGTGGCGGAGGCAGTGGCGGCGGATGGATAGGGACGGGTCCCCGGGGGCGGCAGGTGAGAGGCTTACGGCGGACGATTTGTTTTCTTCCCGTGAGGACGCAAAACCAACCCTAAGTTGGTATGAAAATGGGTATATAGCCGAACACCTAAGTGGACAATTCCGGAATGCGCCGCCGCGTTGATACTTACCCTCTCTCTGCGCGTACATGAACAAACAACGGCGAGCGAATATGATCGCCGTATTGGAAGTCGCCCTCAACTTATTTATAACTAAGTTGTATAAAATTTTAAGATTACCGTTTGTTATGTTCAAACCCGACATGGTAAGGAGATGGTATCTCCCTAACACTATGAGCACACACATGATACTTCTTCGGTTAGGAGGAGCAGTTATCTGTTCTTCGTGTTGAATATAAATTTATTGCCTAGCCCTTTTTAATCAGTTTGGATTTTTGGTCTAGATGGCTAGTGTAGCAATTCTATATGGTATCAGAGCCAAGAGGTCTCGAGTTCGAGACCCCGCTCACATGGATTAAAAAAAAAGAAAAAAAAATCCTGCGGCCTGCTCCTATCCCACGGTAAGAACTAAAATAGTCTAAACGTGAGGGGGAGTGTTGAATATAAATATATTGCCTAGCCCCTTATAATCAGTTCGAATTTTTGGTCCAGATGGCTAGTGTAGCAAATCTATACTCCGTCCTTCGATCTATGCACGGCTAAGATCTTCTTATACTGATTTGTTTTGATCGAGACGGCATGTGAATTAATAGATTAGCTAATCATACTTAAGCTTGAGACATTGTCGTGTAATAATTGGATTCACTGGATCCTACGAGTATATAATCGTGGAGAGTGGACAGCTGGTTGGCACGAAACCCTAAAACATGTTTTCGACTTGTTCCCATTTTGTCTAGAACCCTAACTATTTTCTTGCTCGGGTATCCTAGCAAATTCATGTTATTTCCTCAAGTTCATTTATTCTGTAGCAAAAGGTAGGAGATATTGTCTTCTTTTTCTTTTTTTGAACAAGGAGATATTGTCTTTGACAATAGCAGAGCATAGAACTTCCGAGCAAAAAAATATTCCTCGCTGGTTCTTTAGGGCATGTACAATGATCTTATCATCGTAGTGCCACATAAGATGATTGCTGAGTTGGAGGAGAGAGAAACGAAAAAAAGAAGTTTGTCTTATCTTAGTTAAGAGATCGTCTCTTAACATAATTTCTCTCACCACAATTTTATGAAGGATGAAACTATCCAGCGGCGCCGCACGCCTGGTCGTTCCCTGCGGCGGGAGGCAAACCAGCTAATTACGTCTGACATCACGCATGTCGGGTGTTGTTCAGCCAAAAGAAAAAAAACTAGCCTAGCAGAGTACGACACCCAGGAGCTTGGCAGACTAGTGGCCACAGGACATGATGAATAAAGAACACCACAAAGGTGGCAGCCAATGCATGTCTCAGAAAAAATCATCCAGACTATCCAGATCATCATCACTAGACATTTCTACAAATGCAAACTTATTACCTCATCGGTTATCTCAATTGCGTTATCAGATTAATTGTCCCGATCACCAATTAAATTACTAGATATTATTCTTTACATATGCAAAAACATCACACCACTGGTTATCTAAGTTGTAGTTACCAAAAAAAATAGTCGTTGATCACCAGATTAACTAGTCATGATTGCCAGATTAATTACTAGATATTTTTTCAACAGATACTACGCTTATGGTTACCGGATTAATTATTAGTCACAGATACATGATTAGTTAGACACAGTCACCAAATTAATTTGTCCTTGTGACCAAATTAATTAGTCATAGATACCCGATTAATTAGTCAGATCATCGGATTAATTTGTCCCCTGACCAGATTAATTAGTCACAACTAACTAATTAATTAGAAACGGTGACCGGATTAATTTGTCCTTGTGATCAAATTAATTAGTCATAGATACCCGATTAATTAGTCAGATCACCGGATTAATTTGTCCCTGGCAAGATTAATTAGTCAAAAATACCCAATTAATTAGACACGGTCACCGGATTAATTTGTCCTTGTGACCAGGTTAATTAGTCACAAATACTCAATTAATTAGACAAGGTGACCGGATTAACTTGTCCATGTGACCAGATTAATTAGTCATAAATACCTAATTAATTAGACACGGTCACTGGATTAATTTGTCCTGACCAGATTAATTAGTCACAAATACCCAATTAATTAGACACGGTGACCGGATTAATTTGTCCATGTGACCAGATTAATTAGTCATATCACCAGATTAATTAGTCACAGATACCGATTAATTAGTCACGGTCACCGGATTAATTTGTCATGTGACCAGATTAATTAGTAATAATCACATACTACTAATTACTACTTGTTAACATTGCTACTGCTGGCCGATATTGTCGAGGATGTGGTTCTAGTTGCCAGAATAATTAATCCTAATTGCCAGTTTAAATGGTACTAATTACCAGATTGATTACGTTCTACTACTAGTTGTAGTTCGATGCATCATCCTCCAAAATAATGCACATTTAACTAGGCATTGCTCCACATTAAGCTCACATGCAATAATCAACGAGTTTCTCCACGAAAATATTCAACTTAAAAAACAAGAGAGGTCGAGGGATGTAGGGAAGAAGAAAACTGGCACGCAACGCGCCGGTCGTGAAACTCCTCATCGCTCGACGGCGGCAACCTCCTTGCGCTTGGTGTGGCGGCAACCTTCTTGCGCTTGAAGACAACAGCCTCCTCAGGCTCGACGACGACGGACTCTTGGCTGAGTGCTCGGCGGTGCTCTTCCCGCTGCGAGCTCGGTGGCGGCGACGGCGCCCCGCGCTAGTCCACGGACGCCTCCTCTCGCGCTTGATGGCGGCAGCCTCCTCACGCTTGACGGCAGCAGCCTCCTCAGGCTCGACGACGGCGAACTCCTGGCTGGGTGCTCGAGGTGCTCTCCCCGCTGCGAGCTCGGCGGCGCCCCGCGCTAGTCCAGGGGCGCCTTCTCTCGCGCTTGTCGGCGGCGGCCTCCCCGTGGTAGCTGATGGGCCTCCTCTTCGCGCTCGTCGGCGGCGGCCTCTCCGTTGCATGCTCGGCGGCACCCTCCCCTATGCAGGTTGCCGTCCGCCTGCTCCTCTCGCGCCTCTCCGGCTGGTCTTCCGTTCATAGAGAGGGAGAATGAGATTAGTGGCCACGAGTAATTGTAGGGGACAAGGATAAGCCGATAAGGTGGAGAGCGGTACGAGCCACGCGGGGATGTAGTCCGTTTTTCACTAGCGCGCCGCACGGGAGAGCACTGTATGCGGCGCCTCTTCTTATCTTTTCCCTTTTATGAATATCTGGTTATTAAAGATAAGTATAAAAATAATCCATTATACATCATGTTTTATTGTTATATATCTAAACTACGTGGCAGGTTAATAATAAGACGGTTTTATCAACCATTATACACGGCTTTAATCACCTCGAGATTTCTGGGATTGGGATATACTCCGTGGAGTCAGTAGCCTTTACGGGCAGGAAAATTAGCCCGTCGCCCTAATAATTCCCCAATCCGCGACCCCCTCGAACCGCGACGGCGATGGCGGCGTACGGGCCTTGGGCCGACCTCCACACCGAGGTCCTCCTTACCATCGCCGCCGGCTATTCGCTGAAAGACTACGTGTACCTCCGCAGCGTCTGCACCGCGTGGCGCTCCGCCCTCCCCCTGCCCCCCGCGCCGCCGCTTCGTCCTCTCCTCGTCCTCGCCGACGGCAGCCGCGACTCCGCCTCGCCCCTCCTGACGCAGCGCCCGCTTCACCTCTCCACGGACACTTCCGACAGCGGCAGCCGCGTCACCGGCGCGAGCAAGGCCCGCCGCCGCAACCACATCGTCGGTTCGAGCAACGGCTGGTTGGCCGTAGCCAGCGATTTGATGGGCTCCTGCACCTGGACAGTGGGGATCTTGCTCGTGAATCCCCACACCGGGGAGGAGATCAAGCTCCTTCCCCCGAGGAGCGCTCGCTACCTGCGCAAGATCGTGTTCGCGCCGAACCCCAGGCCCGACGACTGCACCGCTGTGGCCATCAGCGACCACAGGGAAGTCGCCTACACCAATCACTGCAGGGACATAGAGTGGACGATCATCGACATGGCCTTGGACGTCACGGAGCAGCTCCAGCTCCAGCTCGTGGACCTAGCCTACGATGCCCAAGGCGGCAAGGTGTACTGTCTCGATCGAAGGGGGGACGTGCGCGTGCTCCGCATCCCCCGCGGTCAGATGCAGATGCCGACAGTCAAGCCCTTGCTGGCTGGAAATGCTGGCCTCCGGGTCAACCCCACCACCGTCTTTGCTCCGCCCTATGACGTCGTGTCCGGGCTAACATCTGCCAAGTACCTGTTCCTCTATGATGGTATCCTATGCCAAGTGTGGCAGAACATCAGCACCACTGTCAGGTTGCCGTTGCAGGACGGCTGTAGGTTCACCATGTTGCCCGATGAGATCTTCGTTCTGAAGTACAACTCTGAGCGCAATCCATGCTGGGACGTTGTGAAGGATCTGGGAGGCTGCTCGGTGTTCATCGGCATGAACAGCCCGGTGGTGGTGCGAGCCGAGGCCTTCCCGGGTGTGAGAGCCAATTGTGTGTACTGGATTGACTGGCCAGGTGTTCCTATGGTGTGTGACATGGCCACCGGAACCTCTACTCCGTGCGTTCTGCCCTATGGTGTGTGCAGAGGAAGCTGTTGGTACTTCTGTGATGATCAGCAGGTGGTAACGATGCAAGCAGCGGTGACAATGTGAGAAAAATCTTGAAATGATTATGAACAAACCTCAATGACTTGCAGAACCCGGATGGTTAAAAAGTTGAAGATGGAATCCCGCTAAAAAGGCTGAAGATTAGGTTACTTCAAAGTTCTTCATAATATTCCGAATTAAGTAATTATCTATTCTGACTTGTGAGTGTGCCGTAGCTATGTTCTTCAGGTTCTGAAATATTGTGCCGTAGCTATGTTCTTTGCATTTCTAAGTTATTGCTGAGTAGTTTGATGTTGTTTACACTAAATTACTGTTGGTCAGCTATGTCATTTACATTCCTTAGGGCTATGATAAACATTGGATCAATAGCTTTTCAAAAGCACTCACTGATTTCTAATTACGTTAGTTACTAGTTAGCTGATTCTGTAAATCTAAAAGCAAAATGACATATTTGTTCTTAGGTTGGAACTTAGTCGTCTGATTTTAAGTTTGTAATTACCACTTCAGAGAGTTCATATCATGCAACCTTGAATTAGTCAGCATGCAGTAGTACGTTATTGGTGAACAATTCTGGAACGTGGTTGAACTTTAAATGCAGCAAGGGAAAAGACAAAAGTCAAGATCCATTTATTAATTATTGCATAGGTAATTATGTATGTATAAGTCGCACTGTTTTGTTGCTTCAAATTCGTTGGTAGATATCCCTTAGAGTATAAGCTCATGTTTGTGAGTTCGATTTGGACATTAGAATGCTGATTACAGTAAAAACTGAAGCTAGTAGAGTAAATTGGCAACCTGAAGCTTCACTGTAGGAGAAGCTCGTTCTTGTGAGTTGTCACATGTGTTTCATACTTGCATGGTCACAGGTTAGTCATTTGGATACTTTCTGAATTTGCACTATTTTGCTTCCTTGACTTGGATAATGAGATCAAAGGCAGCTATTATTCTAGGCTAGAAGTTTAATACTCCCTCAGTTCCTTATTATAAGATGTATAGTTTTTTTTTTAAATGTAAAATGAGATGATCTTTGACCAATTTTTTAGAAAATATTTAGCATTTACAATCAAATAAGTATCATTAGATTCATCATGAAATGTATTTTCAAATTTGCCATGATAAACCAAGTTGGTAGGAAGCTTGGGCTATCCAAGCATCATCTGCATCAGTCAATGATGACCTCGCTGAATAGTATTGTTAGCATAATCTGCATCAGTCAATGATGACCCCGCTGGTTAGTATTGGTAGCATCATCTGCACCAGTCAATTCATATATTTCTGTATAGACTCTGTATATACTACCACACTCTATTTAAGTAACGCTGAGTTGTTTAAACAACAGTCAAGGTTATTCTTGTGACTGCAAGTTCAAGTCTCTTGAGGCCTTGCTTGATGGAATGAAACAGAAATCGGTTTTGAACTGCCATGACCACAAAGATTCAGTTTTTTTTTTTTTTTGGAATTTTTGTCAATTTGGTGATCATCTGATGTACTATGAACCTTTCCTGCATTATGAAACTTTGTTGTAATACAAAGATTGAACCTTTGGATGAGTCTTATGTTGACATTTTCCTTGTGCTTCATTTATTGTTCAGCAATAAGTCATGCTTTGGACATGATATGTGGAGCAAGTATGAAGATTTCAGTTGGTAGTTCTATGTTTGTGGTTAGCAGAAATTCAGTTATTATCTGTTTAATATTGAATTATGACATCATCGGTTTAATTTAGTTGCTCAATTATTTCAAACAGTCGTAGTCAATGTATATCCTTGCTCACTATAGTGCTGGTTTGTGAATACATGCCGAAATGGCAGCCAAAGAAGTTTTGGAAGTCATATCATTTCATAAATCCATGTGGTAGCCAAACATGAATTTCGTTTTGGAATTTCAGTTCAGCCAAATGAATTGTTGTTAACAATGTGCTTTCATTTAATTTCTACCAAATTAAATTAAATGAGGGATGTCAAACGGGCTCTTATATATTTAAAACTAGAACATACCCCATGCGTTGTAGCGGGATTCTTTAAGAAATTATATTGCGTACATAAAATGGTATAAATAGTATGATATATTAAGTTGTCTAAAGAAAAATGAAAGATTCAATTTGTCATAGTCACATATACTAAATTTATTCGACACGAAATATGTGTATTAAAATATATTAGCATGGAAGATTAAATGATTAAAAAAGGATGATTTGGAATTGACATGTAAAGATCAATAAATATTAGTGGAGATGAGATGGATAAATGATTGGTTAGGAGAGTGGATGATGTGTATAGCTTGCATGTAAAGATAGAAAAATCATAATTAACTTAGTGGGATTTTGCTTTATAAGAGGTATAGATTCGTTAGTGCATGTGGTGCTTCTCTTAGAAGAAGTGCAAATAGTTTCTGGTATAGGAAAGACTTCCAAATCATACAATTTGTAGTTCAGTTAGTAACTAATAACCGCCAGACTTATAAGGGTGGAAATCCGCTGTAAGAGATAACTACAACTGACTTGTGAATAATAGGATTATGTTCTTCCAATCGAAAAAGACGATCTCCTTGGTAGATATGGCGCCCAGTCCATATTATCCGTCCGTATGCTTGTGGAGATTCCCGCTACGGGTATACGGAAGCCAGTCGTTGACCATCATTTCAGACATTTCTTAGGTAATACAACGCCCCTGCATTGTAGTCTAGCACTTCGGATCCCATCCACATACCCATGTACCCGGGTAGCAGGTGACCCCCTCCCCTGTTCAAATTTGAATCTTACATCGTCTCCTACCTTTAGAACATAGCTGCCGCCTCCCTATATTTCATCCAAACCTCCCCCTACTGAATAAACTACATGCGGAGATGTCTATGGGTGGTATAATTGGTGTGGCGAGCTCAAGAGTGAAAAACACTAGATCCACGAGGGATTGTTGTGGGCTAGGTTTGCCACAACCTTCAATAAAGAGTATCGGTGGATGTACGAAATCCGACAAATACATCAGTTGTGTTTTGTCCTCGTTACTTTTCAAAGTTCATACCTTCTACTATCAATATATCGTGTGTAGATTTTGTATTGTCGACTTATTCTTGTAACTGTTATAATCTTTTGTTTAACTGTAATTTGTTGGTACACGTAGCCAAGCCTAGAATTATTTAGATTTTTTGTGAAAGTATCTGGCTAGTTTAATTCCACATTAGGATAAAACCAACTCTGTAAATAAACTCATATTCACCTCCTAGATTGTCATCTTTGTCCTTTCACCTATCTGGTTGCATCTTGAGTCCGTGCCTCCTTCTCCTTAACATTCGGCAACCTCTCCGACAATAACGACGAAAGTCGTTCGTAGAGTTCCTATGAGGCCCTCCTCTTTGAAAGTGCATGGTTGCCCCCATGTGTGGTTTTCGTAATTAATGACAATCTCTATGGACTAATGTTTGTATTGAGCTACTTGTAGGTGTGTCCATTTGCTTTGCTTGATCTCCATATGTTGGAGTCAAGGCTAAGGGAAGAAGAATATATGTTACTCAAGGCTAGTGTTGTTGTGTGGTGCAAGTTCAAGATGATCAACATGATTATCACATGCTTGAAGCTTGCCATCCACTTGAAGATACCGGCAATGTGAAGATTTTCCGAAGTAGAGGTTCTCTCATATTGGTGTATGGGGGAGCATCTTGTGAGTCTTCACCAAGCGAAGCACAATCAAGAAAGGTGGTTCGTCTTGAGGAGATGAAGATCGTCTTCATCGACCTCAAGTGGATTAATGCGCAAGACAAAGGTATGATCTTGATAGGGTTTCTATTTTACCAGTCTCATGATGTTAGTGGAGAGACCGGGTTATAGGATAGATAGCCGTACTATCAAGAGGGGCTCTCGACCGAGTATCTTGTTCGTATCGTCCGTAGAGAGCTCAAACCTTTGCATCCTTGCATTCTTGCAATCATATTTATTGGTTCTTATTTGGCTCTTATCGTGGTGTGGTCTTAGTGCTTGTCGTGCTCGTCATGACAAGACCAAGTTCACCGAAAACGTTTTCGTATGCGTCTCCTTTTGCATTTTCGGTTTTGGAGGTTTTACCGGTTTGTATCTTCTAAGAGAGGTCAAACTCTCTCCTTATGATTTCCTCCTCACATGATGGACTATGATGTGTATATGCATAATCTTGTAGGGCTTGTGATTATCTTCGAAACAAGCCCAAAATCATAGAAAACGGAGTCTTGATGAAAAACTTGTTGGTTTTCGATGTTGGAGGATTTACCGGTTGTTCCTTTTTAGAGAAGGTTTACCTTTCTACATTTGGTTTTATTATCCATTGTTGGACTATGATGTTTCTCTATATGATCTTGTAGAGCTCTTCGTTGCGGTTCCAACGAGCCCAAGATCATCGAAATCGGAGTCCGGTGAAAAAGTTATTGCAGTTTTCGTTTTGCTGTTTCTGCAGTTTTTCTATAGGCCGGAGTCTCCGGCCCTAGATCGGAGTCTCCGGTCTGAAAATTTGTTTTTTCGTCGAAAGGGTGGTGCGGCTCTGTTGCCCTGTCCGGAGACACCCCGGAATGACCCCGGAGTCTCCGGTAGGGCCGGAGTTTCCGGCCTGGGCAGACCAGAGTCTCCGGGGTAAGTTTTCTGTAACGGCTCTTTTTCGTGGGGCCCTATAAAAGGCCCCCTTCTTCCCCAAAGTGACCAGAGCTTCCTAGTACGTCTTTGCCCCCCATTGTTGACCTCTTGAAGCTTGGTTTTCTCTCTATTCCTCCATGATTCTTACCTCAAATTAGAGGGAAAAGAGAGAGGAGATCTAGATCTACATTTCCACCAATCCATCTCTCCTCTAAGTGAGGAGAACCCTTTGGATCTAGATCTTAGAGATTCATTTGTTGAGTTCTTCTTTATTCTTTCTCTCTTCTCCCCCCATAAGCATTAGTTGCTTTTGGTGGGATTTGGGAGTGAAGGATTTGAGCACTTTTTGTGTTCTTGCCATTGCATTTGTTGCATAGATTTGTGATCTCCACGAGGATTCGTGGAAGATTGAAGTTTGAGAAGCTTGTTACTCTTGGGTGCATTGTGTTCCCAAGAGCTTTGTGCCTCTTGGGTGCATTGTGTACCCTAAACGGTGGTGGTGCCGTGAAGACTTCGACTGGTGAAGCTTCGGCAAGATTTGGGAGCCCCCAATTGAGTTGTGGGTGTGTGCCCCAAAAGTTGTAAAGGCTTCGGATTCCGCCTCGAAGGATTCCGATAGTGGAAGGTGAACCAAACCCTTGGGTGCGGTTCATCGGAGAATAGGGTGAGGCCTTTGTGGCATCTTGAGTAGGCCACTTGTGGCGAGCTCACACCCCTCCAACGAGACGTACTCCCTTAACAAGGAGGAACTTGGGAATACATCCTCGTTTTCGCGTGCGTCGGTTATTTCTATACCCGAGCTGTACTTATGCAATTTACATTGTGATAGCCTTCGTGCTTGAAGTTCTTTATCTTGCTATCACCTTGTTGCTTGCCTTGCTTAGCATAAGTTGTTGGTGCACATAGGTAAACCTAGTATATTAGGTTGTTGGCTTGTTAATTTAAACACATAGTTTTATTCCGCAATTATCAAGTCCTTAAATAGAAATAGTGTTAATCGCCTATTCACCCCCCCTCTAGGCGACATCTAGGCATAGCTTGTTCTTTCAATTGGTATCAGAGCCTTGTCTCTCTTGTTTGGCTTTACTGCCTAGAGAGTAAAGATGTCGTTTAGAGGATTAGTGCACGATCATATTTTTATATTCAATGGCACAAATTTTAATGTTTGGAAAACTCATATGCTTAGTCACTTACGGGTCTTGTACCCCAACATTGAGCGTATCTTAGATATAGGTTTTTCTCCTCCAAAGGATTACGAAAGTACGACTTTAGAGGATGAGAAAAACTTATATCTAGATGCTCTAACTTTTAATGAGTTTTGCAAATTTGTGAGTATTGTAGTTTTCGAGTCAGTCTTGCCTCTACGAAATGCTCATGAGCTTTGGACCAAGCTTCAAGATAAATATGGAGTGTCCAACGCTATTGAGGAGGATTTCTCTCCCTCCACCTCCGGCCGTGATGAGCTCTCGTGTTTGTCTACTTCACCAAAATATGGTAAACCACAACCAATGTGATGGTGAGTAGTGATAGGTTTGCAACATTAATAGTGAGCTCATTATTGATGATCATTTATCTCTATCTTGTTGCAATGCTTCATCTTTGGACCTAAACACACATAGCACTAGAAATGATTTACATGCTAGTGTTGATAGTCCTTGCATATCATCAAAAAATTGCTTGGATGAATCTCTTTATGATATGCTTGCTTTATCTTGTTGCCATGATAAAAATGCTTGTGTTCCCTCTAACTCTTGCATAAATAATAATGTAGAGGAAACCCAATTTGCTATGCAACAAGATGTGAACTTGAGTAGTTCAAAAATTAATTGTTCCTCTTCATCCACCTCTTATTGCCTTATGGCTAAATCTTCTTCTAGCAATGGTAATGATAATGATAATAATGATGAAAAAGATGATGAGGAAAATAATGATGCTCTCCTTCATGATAAAGGTTTAATGATTCTTAAGTCTCTTTTAAAGAATAAAATTGCTTGTGATAACCTCTAGGAAATCATGAGCTCCCTTGTGGACCGCGGGGAAACTATTGAGGCTTTGGAAGCAAGCCTTGAAGAAAATTGTAAGATTGAAAGAGATGATGCTATGGAGAAGGCATCGTTAGAAGATGCTCTTGAGGAAGAGCAAGAGACTCGGGCTTCTCTTGAGGAGAAACTTGAATCTATTGAGGAGTCTCATAATGAAATTGTTGCTAAAATTATTAAAGAACATGACCATGCTCATGCTAAATATAAAGTCACGAAAAAGGAAAATGCCAGATTAAATGAAGAGCTTGCTAAATTTTCTTCTTCTATTCCTAATGAAAATGATGCTTGTGCTACTAACTCCACTTATTGTGAAGCATCTATTTTGAAGGAGAATGTTGAGCTAAGGACTTAACTTGAGTTGCTAACTAGCATCCTATGCTAGCCTAAAGTTAGCTCAAGTATGGGAAGTTGGAAGAAAGTCATAAAAAGCTATCTAGCTCTAATGATGATCTTCTAGCATCCTATGCTAGCCTAAAGTTAGCTCATGAGGCTATCACTACCAAGGTAACATCTTGTGAGCCTCATGTGGACAATAGCACAACTTTAGCTCAAAATGCAATATTGCCATGTGCTAGTCCTAATAGTTCATTCACTCGTAATGTTGGTACATCTTGTGATGAATTACTTTCTTTGCCTTGTTGCTCTAACAATGATGCATCTACCTCCTCTAGTACGTGTGTTGTCACTAACCATGTAAAGAAAAGAGGAGAGCTCAAGGACCAAGCCACTTCTATGAAGAAAGGCTTGGAAAAGCGTCATGAAGGGAAGAGTGCACTTAACAACATGTTGAGTGTGCAATAATCCCCAAATGATAAGAGTGGACTTGGATTCAACTCCAACAACAAGAACAAGCCCAAGGTTGAGAAGAAGAAGAAGGGCCAAGCACAAGTCAAGAATCCGGCCAAGATCATTTGCTTCAAGTGCAAGCTAGAAGGGCACCATGTTAGGGATTGCCCAATGAAGAAGAAGCCTCTTAGTGAGAAGCAACTAGGGAAGCGGCCTCTTGTTCAATCTCATAGTCCTCCACGAGTTGAACAACGACCACCTCCTAAGAAGACTCAAGTCAATGCTTCTCAAGTTGAGGAGCCTATTAAGAAGAAAGAGAAGAGTCGATGTTGCTACCTTTGCCGTGGCAAGGGTCAATTTGCTTCCTCATGCACTAACGGTACCTCATCCAACCCTATCATAATTGATGATGTTTATTATCTTGGGAAGGATAGAATTGGCAATGTGTTTGCCAAATATGTGGGGACTAAAAGTGGTGTCAAGAAAAGAACCATTTGGGTTCCCAAGCCTATTGTGACTAACTTCTTAGGACCCAACTTGGTTGGGACCAACAAGCTCAAACTTGATCAATAGGTGTTGGTGGAGAACATTGGTAACTTGGCTATTTTTGAAGAATTAAGGGATCTTCATGGTTGTATTTCCTCAAGCCAAGTTAATTGGAATATATTGCTCTATCTCATATCCAATATATCTCTAGACGGTGGTGGTTCCGTGAAGACTTTGACTTGTGAAGCTTCGGCAAGATTTGGGAGCCCCCAATTGAGTTGTGGGTGTGTGCCCCAAAAGTTGTAAAGGCTCCGGATTCCGCCTCGAAGGATTCCGATAGTGGAAGGTGAACCAAATCCTTGGGTGCGGTTCATCGGAGAATAGGGTGAGGCCTTTGTGGCATCTTGAGTAGGCCACTTGTGGCAAGCTCACACCCCTCCAACGAGACGTACTCTCTTAATAAGGAGAAACTTGGGAATACATCCTCGTCTTCGCGTGCGTCGGTTATTTCTATACCCGAGCTGTACTTATGCAATTTACATTATGATAGCCTTCGTGCTTGAAGTTTTTTATCTTACTATCACCTTGTTGCTTGCCTTGCTTAGCATAAGTTGTTGGTACACATAGGTAAACCTAGTATATTAGGTTGTTGGCTTGTTAATTTAAACACATAGTTTTATTCCGCAATTATCAAGCCCTTAAATAGAAAAAGTGTTAATCGCCTATTCACCCCCCTCTAGGCGACATCTAGGCATAGTTTGTTCTTTCACTCTTTGCAATCGTGATCTCACTCAAAGTTCTACGCCTTAGACCCGCACACCACCTTCCGCGCCTCTTGAATCAATCCTACCCTACTCATGGGCGGTCTGGAACAATAAGATCATCAAGGGGAAATGAGGTGAAGGTGAGGTTGCGAGAGGAAAGAATACAAGTTTTTTTTTTTTTTTTTTTTTTTTTTTTTTTTTTTTTTTGCATAAAGAACAATGCCATGGACGAATTGAAACCCTTGTGGCCTCGTCACAAGTTCTTTTCTTTTTGCAACTTGATGGACTAAAATATCCCTCACCTTGCAAGCTTTTTAACCTCTGATGTAATTACTTCTAAATAAGGAATAATTGCAGCTGATTCTTGTATATGGGAAAAAAAGTTAGAAATGAATCCTAGCACAAAAACTACTCTAGTCAATTTTTAGCGTAACTGGACTGGACTAGAAGTCGACAAGAACCCATCGACGTTAACGGTGTTGGCCCGCAGATACCTGGCTCCGACATTTGGCCCAGCAAACCAGATCTGCACTTGCCGAACCCTAAGCCTAGAAATTTCATCGCCTCCACCACTCCACTTCTCAGTCCTCACTCGCCAGTCGCCAGCCACTCCCCCCAAATTCACAACCCAAACCCTCGCTATCGCACCCCACCGGCGTCCATGGAACCGCAGCCGATCATCGGCGTCACCATGGAAAGTATTCAGGCCGGCATGCAGCGCGATGGCTGGGGCCCCGAGATGGTGGGGATCGGCACTGACATGCTGCTGCTGTTTGTCTATGGCTCCATCCACTCCCAACCCGTCTACACCGCCTCCCCTCTCTCGCGCGCCGGCGCGGCATGGATCCCCGACGGCGTCGACCGCATCAGTCACCTCCCAGACCTGATCCTCCGCAACATCATCTCCCGCCTCCCCGTCAAGGACGCCGCGCGCACCGCCGCGGTCGCCTCGTGCTGGCGCCCGCTCTGGAGCTCGGTGCCGCTTGTCCTCGACGACACACAATTCCTCACGGGCATCGGCGCGGGCGCGGGCGGCCGGCCCGCCATCGGCGACGACCCTCCTGGCCTTGCCGATGCAGTGTCCCGAGTCCTCGCGGCACACCCGGGTCCGTTCCGCTGCGTCCACCTCACCTGCAGCACCATGGAGGCGCACCGGGGCGAAGTAGCGCGCTGGCTTGACATACTCGCCGCCAAGGGCGTCCAAGAGCTCACCTTTATTAACCGCCCGTGGCCGCTCGACATCCGCCTCCCGGCAACGCTCTTCAGGTGCTCCTCCCTCACCCGCCTACACCTTGGCGTCTGGAGGTTCCCGGACACCGCCGCCGTCCCGCGCTCCGCCGCCTTCCCCAACCTCCGGGAGCTCGGCCTCTCCTGCATCGTCATGGAGGAGCGCGACCTCGCCTTCATGCTCGACAGAAGCCCCATCCTGGAGATCCTAACTGTGATTTTTATGCAGAATGGTGTGCGCCTCCGCCTCGTAAGCCGCACCGTCCGCTGCGTCCAGCTATGCATGTCCTGCCTGCTGGACGTCGCCGTAGTGGATGCCCCTCGCTTGGAGAGGTTCTTGCTGTTTATGGCAGGGATGGGCAAGAAGCCCTCCATGATCAAGATTGGGCGTGCGCCCAACCTGCGGGTTCTGGGATACCTTGAGCCAGGAAATCATGTGATGGAGATCGGCAACACTGTGATCACGGTCCGCAGCGCACTCGATCATATTTACCCGTGCAAAGTAACAATGTGTCCCAAATATGTGATCTGTATTGTTTTCTCTCTGGGTGCATGCAGGCTCGGTCTAAGGAGAACCCAAGCACCGTCGTCCCGACTGTCCAGATCTTGGCATTGGAGGTCAAATTTAGTGTCCGCAATGAAGTCATGAAAGTTCCCAGCTTCCTCAGATGTTTTCCCAACGTCGAGACACTCCATGTCAAGGTAAAAATTTGTCAACTCCGATAGATTCATTTTCCAGTATGATTCATTTTCATAACTAGCTGAACTATGTATGATGATATAATTTGCAGTCAGCGAAAGCTTATGAGGAGCCCACCGGCAAGGTTAGTCTCAAGGTATGGCAAGAGGGCGGTCCCATTACCTGTGTCCGGCGGCACATGAAGAAGATAATTTTCCATGAATTCCAAGGTTCGATAAACGAGATTGTGTTCCTCAAGTTTATCGCTGAGAGAGCTCTCTTTCTGGAGAAGATGGTGATCGTGGTGGCCTATAGCTGTCACTCTTCAGGGGAGGATGTGCATTCCATACTGAAGCCTCTGACTTGCGCAAAATGGGCTGGCAGAACTTGTAAACTTCAAGTCTTCAAGAGCCCATTTGCTCATGGGGCAGGTAGTCCAGTTTATGATATCAAATCGGCGCCTGAGTCTTCGCTTGCTGATCCTTTTGGCATGATCTACTATCAAGAATTGCTGTAATTGCTGGAAGTTATTCAGTAGCACTTATCCTGTTGCAGACTAGTAGTAACTTTTTCTTGTCATTATAACTGGCAGCAGCTGATATCTTTAGTGTTGCCTGTACTTAGCTGAGTCCTGTTTCAGTAATTTTCATGAAAAAACTTGAGCTAAATATGTGGCTAGAGATTGGTGGTAATAACGTTGAATTCTATGTAGCTAAGGCAGTGATTCATATTTGAACTGACTTGTGGCTGTTCCTCAAGTTTGGCATCATTCAAGTCTTGTGAACCGCTGTAACTGCAGTATTCCTCTCGTACAAGACTGGTGGTGGTCTGGTACTCAGATGATTTTGTTATCAGAATTGACATCAGCTTATATATGCTGTTCATGTGATTTTTCTAGCATTAACAAGCTGTGTCCTGTAGTCCTGCTTCAGATGTTACCATGATTGAAATTGTGCTAACTGTGCGTGTGGTTGTGTTGGTTGGAGAGATGGAGATTTCGATAAATTTCTTGCTAAGCTAAGGAAATTATTCATATTTTACCAGTTCATTAGGATATCACTTGGAGATCTATCTTGAGCCTATTACTCCTTTTGCTGATCTGCATCCGGAATCCTGATGGCTTGCTGATGGTACCTTGTGAGTCAATTGTGAGCAAGTACATTGTGAATAAGTTCTTAGCAGAGTACCTTGTGAGCAATTGTGAGCAGAGCTATCTATTATGGTCCTTTTGATCTGTTCAATTAGAGACCCGCTATTTTTTGCAGCTGTGTAAGTAGGTTGATCATTTGCCATTAGGTTCTGTTTGGAATGTAGGGGTTAATTTGTTCCCCTCTGAAGTTTTGGTGGTTTCCCTCTGTTTCATACAATACCTTAATATTGTGAATGATAATTGTGCTCCTTGGTAGTTTACTTGTGTTGTTGTAGCTTCAACTGCTTGGCATATAATATATGGGCTTGCTTTGACCAGTTTATAGAAGTTTTCTTGCTTGGAGCATATGAAACTAGTTGTACCTTGGCACATACACTGATCAGTGTGGCTTAAACACTGCAGTAAGGCGTGTTTTCAACTTGCGATTGAATAGACAAGGTACCTTGGGTTAGAGGTTACAACTAATGCTTGCTACTATCTACCATTTGTTAATAGTCTTACCTTGTATAGCTCTCTGGATTTATATTACTCGTTTCTACAGTATCTTTACACCTTGCATAGAATACTATCTGATCTGTGCAATTGCAGATCACTTGTATTATGCATGTATGGTACTCCCTCCGTTTCACAATATAAGATGTTTTAGCATTTTTCTTTCTATCCGTATCTAGATATGTTTTAGTGTAAGATTCATTTGAACCTTAAACTAAAACATGTCTAGATACAAATGGAAAGAGAAATAATAAAACATCTTATATTTAGGAACGGAGGGAGTAGCTAGGTCCATCTATCAGATAACTTTTGGGATTTAGTAGTTTCAAGAAATTTGTAGATTATCCTTTTCCTTTTTTTTGCTTGGAGTGTATGTTTACTTAGTCGTCTGATTTTTAAGTTTGTAATTGCGACTCCAGAGAGGTCATATCATGCAGTCTTGAGTTAGTCAGCATGCACTAGTACTTTGTTAGTGAACAATTCTGGAACGTGGCTGAACTTTAAAGGCAGCAAGGGAAAAGACGAAAATCAAGATCCATTTACGGATTAATGCATATGTAATTATGTATGCATATAGTCTTGCGCTGTTTTGTTGCTTCAAACTCCTTGGTAGAATTTCCCTTGTTCAAAATTTGTTAGTGCACACAGTGCTTTTCTTGGAGAAGTGCAAATAGTGGCTGGTAAAGGAAAGTCTAGATTTGCTAGACTTGGCCTTCCAGGTCATACAAATTGAAGTTCAGTTACTAAATAATAATGGCCAGAGTTATAAGGGTGGAAATCCTCTGTAAGAGATAACTGAAACTGACTTCTGAAGGATATGACTATGTTCTGTCAGATACCGTAGGAAACATTGCACTGATTCAGGATTATTATTTTCTGAACATTGCTACTACCTGTGAAAGAACGTTGCCATTGAGCGTAGTTAAGAGAAGATATGTGTGGGTGCAGTTTTTTTTAGTGAGCTCAATCTGCACTATCTAATGTTTGCAATGCCTCTGTTTTTGTACAAGCTGATGTCGTGAAAGTGAGAGCATGATGCAGTTATATGATGCGGTGCAGCGTGGAAAGTCTGAAATTTTCTGTTGTTGTCTCAAATACACTAATCTAACTGAATTTCTTATACGAAAAACTCAATGACATTCTGCCTTCAGTTCATCGATCTCATATACATAACCAACGAGAAAGAAATATGCAGATTAATATACTACCTAAAAATGCATGCTCTGATCCCTAGTTGCCTTTGCTACGCTTGGTCGCCACCGTCCCTTCGTTCCCGGCGAGCAGCAAGTACTTGTCCTTTCTCGTCAGCGCCGTTGGCGTGAACCCGAGCGCTTCGGCGAGCAAGCCCTGCACCTGGTTCGCCACCTCGATACTGCTACTCATGCCGGCCGTGGGCACCGGCTCCAGGAAGTGAACGGAGTACTCTGGCCGCGGGTTCATGAGGAAGTACACCGAGTCGAAGCACTTGGCGCCCGGCGACGTGGACGTGCCGTAGAACATGCTCGAGCATTCGTTCACCGCTACGGGGCTCACCTCGTCGGCGAGCTCGGCGAATAGCGGGCTGAACCGGAGAAGGTACGGCTCCCGGCACGTCGTCCCCTCGGGGCTCACGACGACGTCACCACGTGCCAGCAGGGATGCCATGCGGCGCCGATCCTCTTCGCGGCCGCGGGTCAGCCTGAGCAGCGGGATGGGCGAGATTAGCTCCGACAGCCAGCTCAGGCTATAGGTAACGGCGAAGACGGGCTTCCCGAGCGCGCTGGAGATGGCGATCGCGTCGAGGAGGGTGCGGTGGTTACAGGCGTACAGCCGTCCGGCGCTGTCGGTCGCGGCGGGTGGGGCGCCGGTGACGCGCACCCGCACTCCGGCGAGCATGGCGGCGACGCCCGTCACGCGCCGTGGAAGGATTGTGAAGATAGCGATGCGGACGACGGCGAGGATGATGGCGAAGGGGAAGTAGATGTACATGGCGAGAGCGGCCACCGGCGTCGGCTTGAACGCCAGCCGACCGTCGTGGAAGACCATGGGCTTCGGGTAATGGCATACGATGTTCTTCTTCTCGGTTAGGTTTAGGGCTTCCCTTAGCCTCTCCAGGTCCGTGTCACCATCTTGCATGACGCCGGCGAAGTATCCGCAACCTGACCTGACCTCCCTGCCGACCACCGCGTCGAACCCCACGTAATCTTTCAAGAACGCCTCCACCATCACCGTCGGAAAAGACCTGCTCACCGCCGCCACCTTCACCGCTTTCGGCAACGCTCCGGCCACCTCCGCCAGCGCCTGCACGCGCCCCGCCTCCTTGAAGAAATACTTGGGCATCACGGCCCTGCCGATCCTCGCCGCCTCGTCGCGCCGCAGCCCACAGAAGGCGACCATGGCCATGGCCTTCACGCACGTCCCGTGCGTCAGGACGCGCAGGAACGGGTAGAGCGCGAGCAGGAGGAGGCCCCGGGCGAAGTTACCGGCCTCGACGGCGACGAGGAAGAAAGGTGGGAACAGAGTCGCCGCGGACGGCGTCAAAGACTTGAGGAGTAGCGCGTCGACGTCGATCACGACCGTGGTCTTGCTGTCACCGAGGAGGCGTGCTGCTGCTGCCGGCGCCGCCGGTGTTCCCGTCCCCGCCGGCGTGGTCTGGCGGTGGCGCCCGAGGAGACACGCGACGAGATTGTTCTTGATGACGCGGTGGAGGTTGAGCATGCGGTGGGCGAACCGGTTGCTCGTCGTGGAAGTCGCCATGGACGTCTCCATAGGTGGAGATACGTTCTTGTTTGTTGGAGAGAGAGAGGAAACAACCAGCTTCTTGTTTGGTTTCGATCGAAGCAGCGAACCTCGATCTCTCCCTCTATTTATTTCGAGAACCTGAATCCTACACGAGTTGGGAACCGCGCGCGCCACTAGTAGTCCATACCCGACTCCGTCTCCAAAAATACCAAATCCGATTCATGCCCGTAGACGAATTTTCTTTGGGGGAGGCCTGAGAAGATCATCTCCACCGGCAGCCCGATAGGTCTCTCTCCTCGGCCCATTATCTACGACCGTGTCCTCGTGATCGCTCGCGTGTACTCCTCGCTAGGGCCCAGGTCGGGCCGGCCCACTAATTCTTCCTCCGATTGAGTGTATGGCTACGCGAAGGGAGCCCAGCATGCCACGTGGTGAACTATCAGAGAAAGCAAAATCAAATTTATACACGAACCAAAGGAAGCGAAACAGAATTTGCCCAGACACTCGCGTGTCCGTACATCCGCGCCTAGCGTACGCGCGTCTGGGATCAAAACCCCCCACAAGGCGTACGTCCCCCCCCCCCCCCCCCCCCGCGCTGCCCAGCTGAAGGCCCCCGCATGTGCTCATGTTTGCGCGCGTATGCATGCTGGACATGTTTCTGTACATCTAAAGCCTCCAGGAGCCTGTACATCCGAATCCTCCGACCTGCTTTCTCTTTCTCGTATAACCTTGAGAATAGAAATAAAAAAAGAGAAAAAGCAAGATGTACAAACCATAAGCATACTCCGTACAAAATTCACATAAATATGGAGTATATATTAAATCTAAACCTCTCTTATATACCGGTATATAAATTGGTTTATTTGCCACCCCACCCTAACCCCTAAGTTATATATATAAGTTACAAGTTTTTCATAATCTAGCGGCTCGGCTTCGTCCCCCGTCGCCGCTACCGTGGCGTACGGGCGGACTCAGCCTCGGGGCGTTAGGGTACGGATAGCGTCGACGGCGACGAATCCTCCATACCCTAACGCCTACACTAACGCGCCACATGGAAGTACAGAGTATATAAGGCCCTCTTTGATTCGTAGGATAGGAAAACCTTAGGAATAGGAAAAACGTAGGATTGCAATGTCATGCCCACTCAATTCCTACAGGATCCTGTATGCACCAAAGTTTGTTTGATTCCATCAAAGGAATTGAAAAAAGAGGTTGAGGTGAATGTTAGATTTCCTATAGGAAGTAGTACAAATGATTCCTTAGGAAAAATTCCTATAAGATCCAATCCTACAAATCAAACAATCAAGATAGGAAAATTTCCTATAGGATCCAATCCTTCAAATATCCTATGAAATTCCTTTAAATCAAAGGAGCCCTAAAACAGAAAGTACAGAGTATAGCGATCCGGATATACAGATTACTGCGAGGAGGGTATATAAGTACACATAAAGTGCAGTACAAAATACGTTGACAGACGAAATACAAGAACGTTCAAACCCGAAGTACAAGTACGTTCAAACCGAATGTACATGTATTCAACTTTTAGATTTACAAAAAAAAGTTCTTCAAAACCTATCGACATGGGATCTAGTTTTAAAGATCTCGACGCGAGAAGTTCAAAAGTAAAAACGGTTCATAATTTGGATAATCGGTTCTCAAGATATTTCGTATTTAAACTTCGGTTTAAAAAGATAAAAAGGAAAAAACTACCTCCCACCGAGTACACGTACACAGAAAACGGAGTACAAACTACATTGACAGCGGAAGTACAATTACGTTCAAACCCGGAGTACAAGTACGTTCAAACCGAATGTATATGTATTCAACTTTTGGATGTACAAATTTTTTTTCATCAAAACCTACCGACATGGGATCTAGTTTTGAAGATCTCGACGCGAGAAGTTCAAAAGTGAAAACGGTTCGTAATTTGAATAAGCGGTTCTCAAGATATTTCGTTTTTCAACTTCGGTTCAAAAAAATAAAAGGGAAAAAGCTACCCTCCCACCTCCCATATCCCTTTCTCTCATCCCCACTTTAACTCCGGTTGCGACACTTGGCGGACATGCAAGCACCCACGGGTGACCAAGCGAGGAGAAGCCGACACTTGTCGCGACGGGAGTGCACCTTAGGTTTCCATTGCAAAGGGAACCCTTTTTTAACGATTACCGGGCTCCACCCGTGAGACTGTACGCATCAATTTTGTTTGCCCGCTTAAAGGCGCAAATCCTATATATCGCCCGTTGGCGACGGATCTTCGTCGCGTCGCCTGAAGGGCTCCCGCTGATGGGCCGGCCCATTTATCGGGATTTTTCTGCTTTTTTCCTTCTCTGTTTTTTCCTTTTTCTGTTTTTTTTTCCTGCTTGTTTCATTTTTCTTTTTGTCACTTTTATGTATGATTTGCAAAATATTCAGCTTTGAAAATTTGCTCAAATTAAAAAAATGTTTACTTTTGAAAAATGTTCAAATATGAAATTTGTTCAAAATGAAAAAATGTTCAGAATTGAAAATTGTTCAAGCTTAAAAAATGTACAGATTTGAAAAATGTTCATGCTTAAAAAATGTTCAGTCTTGAAAATTATTCAGTTTTAAAAAATGTTCAAAATTGAAATTTGTTCAAATTTTAAAATTGTTCATGTTTTAAAAACATTCAGATTTTTAATAAATGTTCCAGATTTGAAAATTGTTCATTTTTGAAAATTGTTCAAGCATTAAAAATTATTTCAGATTTGTAAAATGTTCAGTTTTGAATTTGTTCAGATTTAAATATATTCAAAATTTTAAAAAATGCGGAAAAAACTGTGTTTTTTTTTGTTGGGCTGCTGCTTCAGGCGACCTTGGCGGGAGTCGTCGCCTGAAGGCGACATATAGGAGCGCCCCTTAAAGGGGGACCTCCTATGTGTCGCTACTAGCGAGCGGGAACACTCGCCTCTCCCGCGTGTTCGCCCCACAGCTGCTCTTTTGGGCCGGCTTTGGTCCGGCCCATTAATAGGTATGGTTATTACTTATGTATTTATTTCTTATTTATATTTATTTTTTCCTACATAATGCCTGATTTTTTTTTTTCAAATCTAAACATTTTAACAGTTTGAACATTTTTTAAATTCAAATATTTTTTAAAACATGATTTTTTAAAAATCTTACAATTTCAAAAATAATTGTAAAAGAAAAATGAAAATTTTGAATGAACCGAAAATAGTAGTGAACCTAAAATACAGGTGAAACCAAAATAATAGTGAACCAAAAATGTCGGTGAACCAAAAAATAATAGTGAACCAAAAAATATCGATGATCCGAAAAGGATCCAAATTTGGGTGGACCGAAAATAATTGTGAATGAAAATTTGGGTGAACCGAAAATAATAGTGAACAAATATATCGGCAAACCGAATAATAATAATGAACTAAAACAAAACTAAAATTAGGAGAATCGAAAACAATAGTGAAACAAAAATACCAGTGAACCAAAAGTAATAGTGGGCTGTAAAGAAACTAAAATTCAGGTAAACGGAAAATAATAGTGAATAAAAAATGCCAGTGAACCAAAAATAATAGTGAACAAAAAAATACCGGTAAACCGAAAATAATAGTGAACCGAAAAGGAACCAAAATTCGGGTTGATCGAAAATAATAATAAACAAAAATTCGAGTGAACCGAAAATAATAGTGAACGGAAAATGTTTGTGAACCGAAAATAATAGTGAACAAAAAAGGAACCAAAATCTGGATGAACCGGAAATAATAATGAACCTAAAATACCGGCGAACCAAAAAATTATAATGAACAAAAAAAATGAAATTTGGGGTGGACCAAAAATAGATTTTTGAAAAAATATGATATAATTTTGTTTCCATATTTGGAAATTATTAATTTTGAAAATGGTTCAAATTTTAAAATATTCATTTTTAAAATGTTTAAATATTTTTGAAAATGGTTTAGATTTAAAAAATATTCATTTCGTTTGTAAAAGTACGAAAAAAACAAACAAAAATGAAAAATAGAAAAAAAAAAGAAAGAAAAGAAGGAGAAAAACGAAAACGGAAAAACTGCCCTATATGGGCCGACCCATGGAGCTGTCTCCCCGTGAGCGAGTCCGTGTTAGGACTCGTCACGGGCGAGATATAGTGATTCCGCTTAAATTGGCAAATCCTATTTGCCGTATTTGCAGCATTGAAGACTCTCACCGCACACCCCGCATCGCGTAGGGCCGGCCCATTTTGTCTCTTTTTTCTGTGTTATTTTGGGGTTTCTCCTTTCTTTTCTGTTTTATTCTTTATTCTTTTTCTTCTTCTCTTCTTTTTGTGTTTCCTTTTTCTTTTGGGTTTTTTATAATTTACTTTACTTTCTTTTGGGTTTTTAAAAGTTCAAATTTAAAAATGTTAGATTTTGAAAATGTTATATTTGAAAAATGTTAAATTTTGAAAACATTCAGATTCGAAAATTGTTTAAATTCTAAAAAACTTTCAGTTTTTAAAAAATGTTTGGATTAAAAATGTTTAAATTTATTCAAAATTTTTAAAAAATTAGATCTTAAAATGTTTACATTTAGAAATTGTTTAGATTAAAAAATGTTCAAAATTTAAAAATGGTCAGATTTAAAAAATTGATGGTATAAAAATGTCAATTAAATTGGTCAAATTTGAAATGCGTCTTGTCTCGCACCCTCGCCATGGCATGTCTGGAGCAACAATTATGTGGACACTTCTATTGCCTCCAGTCTCCCAGGCCTACATGGTGGTGGCCCTTGGCACTAAATGTTGCATACGGTGGAGCGAAGTACTCGTCGAGGTGTGTGCGCTGCCCGTTGATTTCTTCATGCGAGTCAAGTCAACTGACGACTGCGAACGCGTCCTCCACTCCTCGCCATCTTTCAGGTGCGGCGACGCGACCGTCGACTTCTACCGTTAGCATCAGGCCTATGGTGGCACATCATCGGATCTTGGCTACCAATGCATGCTAAAGTTTGACGGGCTTCATTTTGACGCCAGTGATCCGAAGGCGCTGAACCGACTCATCAAGTTCCCTCGGCTGCGAGGTGGTGGAGCTGATGCTTCCCCGTGATAGTTGGTCCATCGACCTCAAGGCATGGCACAAGGACCCGTGCAGTGACCCAAAGATCTATGACATCGAGGTCGCGTAGTCGATCATCCGCAACATCATGCCATCCGACTCCGACGACCCTAAATCTCTGTCCTCACATGCTCGCCAAAGAGTAACTCTCATGCGCCCATCAGATCATCATCCATGTCATCGATGTGGTCGACCGCAGCCCGATCATCCCCGACTGGGAGCGTATGTCCCTAACGAGGCGGGCACAAAATGTCTTCGTCAGTTTAAGACCGTGACTAGATCAATTCACCCCGACTGGGAGCATATGTCGCTAACGAGCTTGACGGTGAGCACGCCTTCAGAAGAAGAGCGCGTGCGGAGAAAGATTCCGAAGTTGTACCATCTAGTTCCATGTAACATTTGATTCAATTCGCTCAAATTTCATCAAGTTCATTTCAACAAACACCTACCGCGCACTAATATTCCAAGTCAACTTTGTGTAGAAAACATGTTAAATTTTGTTTTCTAGCTAATGGAGATGACATTTATACGCAAATAGATGCCGCGTGGCGATTGTGTTAGATCAAACTTGACTTGTGGCGAAATGGGAACACGGGCCACATGCCTAGAGCGTGCATGGACGGCTCGGGTTTGGCTTTGGGATATACTTGATTGACCGTTTTTCGTCGCTGCTAAGGGGGCAAAGTGGCGGGACCCGCATGTAAGGAAAATAGGTAAACCGATTTTTTTATCTTGTCTACGTTGCTAAGTGGTGGGACCCACATATTATAAGAAAAGTCAAATATATATCAAGTTGTTCAGACCTAACGGGAGGCGAAGACAAGTGCAATGATGTAGAAGTAATTAAGTTACTCGAGTTAATGGTTTTTTTTGCCAATTCAAGAGAAACTAGTGGCGCATTCCGAATTTCGGCGCAGTCATAATTTTCCCAAAATTTGATAATTCACCTTGCAGTCCACACTAAAGAGTCACAATCATCGCCCGATTAGGAGACGATGAAGGATCGCTCCAACCCCATATCTTTGGTATCACCAAAAAGTTTAATAATTATGTAAATTATGGTGGTTCTGTACTAGTGTAAGTAGCTAGATCTTGAAAATGGACAAGGAACATCATACTCTGTCAACATGCGCATGGTAAGCTCATGACAACATTTGTTCCATAGCTCTGCATGCGCTGATGCGCAGAGGCACGAGTAAGGCGACGACGCGCGCAGCATCTAGCTAGCTAGCTTCATCGTTGCGTGTGCGTATGCGCGTGAGGCGCAATGTACGCTTGCGCTGAACTGATATGTGCGTGGGCGATGGATGCATGCGGCGCGCGTAGCAGCCAGATCTAGACACGTGAACAGGTTGGAGCGCTGCTGCATGGCAGGGCAGAGCAGTGGTAAGTAGCTTGGCCGGCCAGTGCGCATGCATGCGTGCATAATATGCCCTGCGCTCGCCCCGGCGACACGGGCGTAGAACAAAGAGGCCATCGAGCTTGAGATGAATGGAAACGAGGGCGCATGCACGTAAGCCAAAGCCAGCTGCCAGCAGCAACGGGCGGGCGCGAGCGAGCATGAGATCACGAGAGGCCTGTAGTGTTTGGAGGCAACGCGCCAAAGCTGCGTGTCACGAGACCAACCATCGATGGAGCCTTTATTCCCCAGAGCTCGTCGTACGTACGTACGCTAGCTTGTGAACCTTTCCTTGTTGTGCTGATATATGCTCTCGCCCGTGTACGCATGCATAGGCGATGGCTGGCTGCACCTCCAACTTGGCATATTTTGTGACTCGTCGCTTGTATTTCATATCGATCGAGCATCTGCACATGTATATATGACGCTTAATTCATCTACACAATCATTCTATTATGTTCCTCCTATTACCGTCAAACTCTCTGTACGTTTCAATGAAAATATTTACTTGGAATCGATAGACCCAAAAAGGTTCCATATTTCATGATATTAGCTTATGGGCGCGACTCCGGATTAAACGTTTACCAGTTTCTTAGCTTTTTACCACATATGAGGGAATGAAATGAGATGCAGACGCTAGGTGTAATTGTTATTTTCTTCATGCATGATAATATATTCACTTTGTCAGGGGAAGAAAAATGAGAGAATGAGATGCAGTTCACACATGCGATGCAACCGAGACACGTATGAAATTGATGCATAAAGTTGAGATACACGATTAAGTTGAAACGTGCTTTCAACTATCACCACACTCTCAAGTGCATCCTTGTCAACTGCACCGCTCTACACAACACGAAAAAACACAATTGAACCAACTGCATTACACGCAACTGCACACAAACGTAGTTGGTTTAGCCAAACGTACAAAAAAAAAATAGTATTGGTTTAGTCAACTATATGGATACACACACAGTTGAGAAAACCTCTGACTAGATTTCTATGTAGATATGCACTGCTTAGCAAAATGCTAGCTTATATGTAAGATTAAGCAGGGTAATAAACATGACCATTTTGTGCTTATCATCAACGTACGCATGTAAGCTGGCGAGAGGCCAAGAGAAGCGTGAGTGCGAGCTCGGTCGGGAGCAGGTGATGTGGTGGCTCCCAACACCTCTTGTCATATGTCTTGTCAATGGCATATCTAGGCATTAATTGCTATTATAATGCACGGGTGAAGAATGTAACCGTTTGTTTAACAGGAAAGAACAACGAAGGAATGTGATGCCTTGTTTCTATTCTGTATCCACCAGGACTCACGTGACGAAAAGGCACATTCGTTTGTACTTTTGCTTTAGTATTTGTGTGAACTGTATTAGGTTACGGAATAAGAGCCTAGCCTGCTGAGGCGTGATGACTACTACAGTGATCATCAACTGATTCTAGCCCCACTATCATTTTTCGAGGTGAGCTACGGTGGTCATTAGCCAGGCTGAACAATTTCAATTAAATGAAAGAATGGTGATACCACGAGATACAACGGAAGTATCAGCACACGCACCACGACTAGAAAAGAAACAAAAAGCAAGAAAAGAAGAACAACAAGAAGCCAAAAAAAAAAACTCTGAGGAAACCACTACAAAGGACAACTTTTACCTTCAAAACTATATCACCACCTTTTCACTGCATTAGTGGTCGAAAGGCATTGTTCAACCGAGTCAACACCACAACACATATGTGTTAAGGACGACAGGCCAGAAATTTCCTTTCTATTATATTCTTACTGCTCATATAATGAACAAGTAAATCAGCCCCTCACGGAAAATTAGGAAGTACATCACCTTTTGGGGGGAATTACTGATTTGTGTTGATTTTAGTGACTAAAAAGCAGCACTGTTGTATAAAAAGCACCTGAAAAGGTGATTTCAGTTCTGCAGCGGCATACATTAAATTGTATATCCTGGTAAGTGGTAACAATGGATCTCCCGGTGTAAAACCTCTAACTGTGTATCTCATGTCAGCGGTTCCAATACGGATCAGCGTCTTTAAATAGCCTTCTTCGTCATAGAAGAGCCCCTGCACCACAGGAGAGAGAGGTAGAGGTAGAGGTAGAGGTAGAGGTAGAGAGAGAGAGAGAGAGAGAGAGAGAGAGAGAGTGGTAGGGGTAGGGGTAGGGGTAGAGGTAGAGAGAGAGAGAGATATGGTCTCCAGGGAGCAGAAGAGAGCAAGTTTGCATGAGAAGCTGCAGATTCTCCGAACTCTTACTCATTCTCATGCGGTAATTATCATCTTATTCGCTCTTATCCATATCAACTTATGATTGCACTTCAGCTTTTCTCTTCGCCGTTCCCTCAAGCTCCATGTCCTACAGTTAGTTTGTCTTAGAAATCTGCTACTTTATTATAGTTTTTCCCTATTGATTTCTTTGGTATGTTTCTATCGATCTATCTATGTTTGTTCTAATCTGTTAATACCTCACCATGTGTTATATTCAGATCAACTCGAAAGGAAGCTTTAGAGAACATCTTCAGTCTTCACGGCCTTAAAATGAACCTACTCAAGAAAACTAAACAAGAACATAAGTGTTCAGAACATTACACAAGTTGCTAACGAGAAACTAGGATTTATAGCTATTAACTCCAGCCATCTAATTAGTTAGTCATTTATGCCGGTATATTTTTCATTCATCTGAAATTTAACAAAAAATTATG
The DNA here is from genome assembly GCA_012064385.1 of Puccinellia tenuiflora. Classification (NCBI taxonomy): domain Eukaryota; kingdom Viridiplantae; phylum Streptophyta; class Magnoliopsida; order Poales; family Poaceae; genus Puccinellia; species Puccinellia tenuiflora. Next base: position 1,445,056 of record QRDG01000043.1, on the reverse strand, counting down.
TAAATGTTTCATGCAGTCAAACAAAAAATCGATAATCGCAGATGCATCAACATACATCAAAGATCTGAAGCAGAAGATTTCAAAGCTGAATCAAGAGATTGCATGCGCGCAAAACACCACTTCTACTTCTCTTTGTGAAGAACCCTCGCCACTGGTAGGAATTAATGTTGCACCCGGGATCAACAATAACATTTCTCACTGAGTCGCCATCTACTAACTGTAAATGGCTGCCCGCTAACCTTATTTTGCATATTCAGGTGAGTGTTGAGGTCCTAGAGAATGGTTTCCTCATCAGCGTGTTCATGGATAAGAACAGTCCTGGACTTCTTGCCTCCATTCTTAAAGCCTTTGATGTGTTAGGCCTCACTGTGCTTGAGGCTAGGGCTTCCTGTGCCAGTTCATTTAGACTCCAAGCAGTTGGGGGAGAGGTATTCAGAATGATACATATCAAATATTTTTCTAGGGAAGATTAAATCTAGCTTAATTATATCAAGGAAAGATATTTTTCGTGACTATCATGTCGTACTATTAATTGTTGTTACAGGATGAAGGTGAGGAAGTGATCGATGCACACGCGGTGGAGCAAGCAGTAATGCAGGCCATGAGGAGCTATCCTGGAAATTAGGAAGCTTAGATGGCATGCACTGTTGATGGGGTTTGGACTTATCCGAAGACCCGTTTATCGTAGTAGGAGAACAATCCATAGATGTCTAATAAGTATGCTCGACGTACGCTGCTATCCTTATTTATTTTTCCTCGTTATATTTTGTCCCGTTTGTCGATGAGAGAGCAAAGCCTTGCATTCTCTTCTGGCGAGAATTAGATGTTGAAAGTATGAGCAATTTTCTATATAATTTAATTCATAAAAATAGTAGATGAAACATAGCCATCAGGGTCGAGATCGAACTAGTTATGCAACCTAGTAGAAAAGAAGAAAACAACGTATCCAAACCATGAAAAAAGATAGCCCGCTATATCCCGTATAATAGCACGCTATAGCTTATTTGAAAAGGTTACGCTATATTTAGCCGAAAATGCCCGCTACGACGCTAATCACGGTTTATATGCGCTAAACCACACTAAACACGTTAGCGTTATAGCACGCTATTTTTTTAGGAATAAACGAGATTCCATTGGCCCCAAATAAAAGTCCAACACACACTCCTCCTCACTAGATCACTCCCCAGTATCTAACTCAATCCTTCCCGCCTGTTCACGGGAGCGACGGCGGCGTCTCGTCGAGTTGCAGGCTTGCAGCGACGACGGGAGCGCTTCCTCCACCGACGCATCGATCTCTTCCTCCACCTCGAGTTGCATCGGCGGCAGGAGCGCTTCCTCAACATCACAAGGAAAGAGAGTTTCTCGTCCTAGGAAAAGGATTTCCTGTTTCACGTGGTGATGATGGGGTGCAAGCTGGTGGATCTTCTAGTGAATCTGAAGATGACGCCGGTGTTCTAATTAAAAGTTTAAAATGGGTTGTCTTTTACAGTTTGATACTTTGTTTATAAATCTATGCCTCATATTTGTGTCTATGCCATGGATTTGGCCTTGACTTTTGTATCTGGTTAACTAGTTATGCATGTATTTGTTTTGGACAAATATGTAGAGTTGAAATCCTTAATATTTAGGCTATGTATTGCATTATTTTGCAAAACGCTATTTCAAATATAGCACGATATATCACGCTATAACTTTTATAACCTTTTGAGAAGGGTCACGCTAAAAATGATAGCGCGCTATTTTTTTCCTTGATTCCAAACTGATTGCTACTAGTACCGATTCACACATGGTTTCCAACAAATAAGACAAGAACACATGGTTTGTTGTAAGAAGACTCGTTCGCAGTGTCATCGTTAGTAACCATGTTGATAAGAAATTTGTTGTCGGGAGGTAGTCGTCGTTGGAACTAATGAGAGCGCTCCCCATAAGCATGATCGCCCCTCTCCCGTATAGAATCACCAGAGGTGGAACTTCGGAGGCCTATTGTCCCGTCTCTTGGTGCATGTAGGGAGGCATGATTGGGAAGTCGTGAGCAGCGATGCAAATCTCTGGAACCAGGAGACAGTCTCATGTGTCTCTGTGTGGAGACTTCATCTATTGAGGAGCGACTTCTCGTAGATAGACGAGTGAGAAATGTCCAACTATGGAGATGAAGAGGAACAATCCGCAACCATACAGATTTATCTACCACTTGTGTTGAAAAGTTTCAACTTCTGTGAGAGATTGTTCGGATTCTCCGAACACATGCACCGGTCCTACCTTGGCTCAGCTCATTCATGAAACATGATGCGTGCACGCGAGGCATGGCGAGGCAGGCGGGAGAGGAGGAGCGCACATGTACATCTCCTCTTCTCCTGCTCTTTCTAGTGATAGAAGAGGCTCCTGGTTGCCCCACATTGGCCCAACGGGTAGCATGGGACAAAGGGTAAGAACTTTTGTTGCTTAATACATGTGTGGACCATAAGAGCGTGACCCCCCGCCCCCCCCCCCAAATTTTGGTTGACACCGGAAGAAAAAGCATCCTCGTGAACCGGCCCAGCCAAATAACTCCGAGCGGGATGGCCCAAAAGCATTGAACTGGTCAGTCCAGGCATCAAGCGAGCAGGCTAAGCGACAAGGCAGCCATGCATACAACGATCGATTGATCCATCAAACAATCTTTGAAACATACGAGAGCTCTCCTGAAAACTTAGCCGCCGCCACCACCTCCACCTCCACCATAAATCGGTTCCCCCTCCTTTGGTCGGTCTCTCCTGCGTTAGCAGGGGTGGGGAACCCAATTTATGAGTGGAGTTCTTAATAAAAGTAGGGTTTTAATAGATTGAGTCAGGGTTTTGGTAGTAGTATTCTTCATCAACGAAGATGTGGTCATCGTCTATAATAAGTAATCTTTGGCACTTTGTTTGACGATGAGATCTCCTTCGCGACGTTAATGCTGGTGTTGAAAGATTAAATTTGTCTAGGTATGGTCCTTCAGATCTTGCTTCGTCAGATCGATTTTGGTTTTTTTTCTCATGGTTGCCGCGAGGAGGATTGTCCTCGCAATATTTGGCTTGGCTGCTACGTCCTCGACAATGGTGATTCGTACTCTCGGCTCCCTGTGACGTCGACCATGTTGTTCGGTTTCTTTTCCCAGCAATAATGGTGTTGATACTCTCGCCGATGTTGGTTGATTAATTTAATGGCTGCGTGCGTGCACGTAGTCTTGGCATTGCGGCTCGAAATTAAAATTATGGGAAAATCTTTGTTGGTTATTGTGTCATGGAAGAAGAAAGAGATTGAAAATTTCGAAGATTTGCTCGTTTCTTTTAAGCTTTATTTTGTAATAGCTGTAGTCAGCTCATGTATGTCTACCATGTACTATTCGCTACTATAAATATACATGGTATTGATTGTCAAAAAAAATCTTTAAAACATAGAACTGTAGCCGAGAACCTACGACGCGCTTCCTGTCGTGGTGGTGCACGGGACAGATGCCATAGGTAGGCTTATCTTGGGGCCGATGGACGCTGGAGGTACCGGGGAGGGCTAGCGCGTAGGAATACGAACACGGAAAGCACGAACACGCACACAATTTACCCAGGTTCAGGGCCCTCGTGAGGAGGTAAGACCCCTACTCCTGCTTGTCTGATGTTTATATGGTGGATTATACCCGGGCTACAAGATGCTCCTCGAGCTGTATGAGAGAAACTATGAACAAAGGCTAAGTCTAGTTCCTGGGCTCTCGTACCGAGTCTGGAATTGGCTCAGTGGCTCTCTGTAAGCTATTGTGTGGGGTGTTGTCGCGTGTGGCCAAGTATCGTCTAAGCGTCTCGCGTCCCCGTAAGAGGAGCCCCTGGTGCTCCTTATATAGGGGAGCCCAGGGCACAAGTTAGGGCTGACGTGGGTGCTAGCGTAGCCAACACTATGGCCATGTCCGGCCGGTGTCATCCTCTGACTGCTTCCGTCATCTCTGCCAGAGACAAGACAAGTGCCATGCCCATCCCATGCTCCCCCGTACTGCCTTGGTCAGCAGCATGGAGGCCTGACTCCCCATCCCGAGACCTCCGGGTCAAGGGTTAGGCAGCGCGTCCCATCGTGCCAGTGGCACGACGCCTGCTCCGTGATTGTAGGGACAAGACGTGAGCCTTGACCGTCCACCGGGATATAACTCCCTCTTCTCTTATCCGGCATAGGCATGCCGGATACTTCTTAACTCGGTTTCACCTTCCCTGCACATAAGAAGAACAAAGGAGAGGATCCGACATCTAATATGTATGATCCGACATCCGGGTATGTCGGTTAGCTTTGACCCAGTCGACTCCGGGTATATCGATATGGTATGTCAGTTAGTGTTGACCTGGTCAACTTCGGGTCTATGCGTGTCTCGTCATCTTGACCCTATCCGGGGGTTGCCCCCCGACATTAGTCCCCGAAACTGGCGCGGTCCTGCAGTCTTGGATGAAGGGCCACGACAGGTTTACCCGTCCACCAGAAATTTATGGGGCACCGACATACCCTATGCCAGCTCAGCTTATACTTCGGGATTTGAGTGTCACTCAAACTTTGATATTCGACTTCATGTCGGATCGTTTCGACATATGGAATAATCCCTCGGCTTATCCGAGTTATCGGCTCTCCGACGTGGCAGAGCATATCTGCTTGTCGCTTCGGTTCGTGCGCTGATGGACGTGACACTAGCACGCTCGCCACACGTGTTACGCCTGTCACTCCGACCACTGTGCCCACGCAGGCACTCAAGTGCATTTTTGACCGTGCCCCCGCACGTCGCCTCGGGTCTCACCCGATCGGGTGTGCCGCAACAGACCGTTGGCTCCCTGTGGCCCAACGTGCGCCAGATCATGCGGTAATGGTGCGGTTACGGGAATTGCGGAATAGATCATGGGGTAGTTATTCCACAACGGTTACGGAGATCGTGCGCAACAAATCCCGCGCCCACGATCTCCCCCGGCCGTTAATAAATAGGGGGGAGAGGGCAAATCTCCCCCTCCCCTCCGCATTCATTTCTTCCTCCTTGCCTCTCTTCCTTCTCCCGCACACGGAGCGCAGAGCCTGCCGCCGCCGCAGAGGCCCGCGCACGCCGACGAGCCGCCGGACGCCAACGCCGCACATGCACACATCGACGCGCCGCCGCCCGCCGACGCCGTACGCCGGTAAGGTTTCTTCTTCTTCTCTTTTCCCCCTAGCACGTTTCGCATCTAGGATTAGCTCTGCTCTTCTTGTTCTTCCTTTTCTTCACCGCCGCGATGCATCGGGCGCCGCCGGTGGGTTTGCCGCTTTAGCACCTCTTTCTTCTTCTTCCTCTTTTTTCTGTCCCGGCGAACATTGCTCACCGCCGGTGGATCCTTTTTTGCAGCTCTCAGCAACCTTTCACCGAGATGTCGGACAACGCCGCCCTCGAGGTGGTCGAAGAGGGTGTAGTGGAGGGATCCACCCGGGCCGCCTGGGAGGGCTCCGATGTCTCCCGCTCCGAGATAGACTGGCTGATCCGGACACGGCGGATCCCGGCCGGGGTGGAATGCCGGCTACCGGGTCCCGAGACTGCGCCGGATCTCCGGGAGGGAGAGTACGTAGTTTTTGTGGCTCACTTCGAGCGAGGATTCGGTCTCCCAGCCAGCAACTTCATGAACTCCTTTCTCGTGAAATTCGGTCTCCAGCCTCATCACCTTCCGGCTAACGCCATCACCACTCTCTCAGCCTTTGTCTCATTCGCCGAGGGATATCTCGGCCTCTGGCCCACCATAAACCTGTGGTCCAAATACTTTCAGTTCCGGAAACAGGTCATCCCGAATCCTGCTGACCCGGACACACCCAAGGAGATGACTCAGTGTGGGGCCGCCACCATCACACCTCGGCGCACCTCCATCTTTCCCCGAATCTGCGGTCTGGAGTCATGCCGGAAATGGCAACGATCTTTCTTCTACGTGAAGAACTCGACCGACGTCGACATGATCAACCTGCCGGCATTCACCATCAACCCCCCTACTGCGCAACTCAACTGGGGGTACAACCCGAAGGACAAAATGCCGGAAGTCAACCACATCCACCAAGTCGTCGAACAGCTCAAAGGCGAAGGGATGTCAGCCGACGACCTGCTGGCAACATTTATCAGCCGCCGGGTTTTTTCCCTCCAGCACCGAGTCCACAAGATTTGCCACATGAGTGGCCCGCTGGATCCAACCCGGACAAGCATCTTTGAGCTGGACAAGGCCCAGATCCGGCGGCGCATCAAGGCCATAGCCCGGACGCGGATGATGGAGGAGTGGGAGTGGGGCAAAGAACCCCATAGCCGGAGCAACCTTCCGCCCGAAGTAAGTAACTTGAGCCGACATAAGTTTTCCGCCGACATAACTCCTATGTCGGTGTAGTTCTGTCCTTTGTATTAACCATTCTCCGTTTCCATCATGCAGAGATTCGGACGGCAGAAGAAAGAGGATGGACCGGACCCCGCCGCCAACTGGGGTAAGGACCGGGTCGAAGCCGACTCGGAAGATCCGGACGACGAGGACAACATGCCGATCCCCGACGTCGGCACGGTTCCTGCCACGGGTAAGACTCGTGCCTCCTCCCTCCGAGATTGGTCTGAGGATGAAGATGACGACTGTCAGATTTTAGAGGTATATGATCCTCTCCCGGTCGCGTTCTCATATCCGGTGTCCTCGCCCCCAGCTGATTTGGACGACCAGGTGCTCGAGGTGGCACCCCTCGTCGTGGGACCCAAGGGCCCGGTTCGGAAGCGCCCAGCTGCTGCGTCCACAGATGTCGGACCTTCCGGCACTTCGGGTCCCGCGCAGAAGAAGGCGCGAATGAAGACGATAGTTAAGCGTCGTGAGCGCCCAGTCTCCAAGGGGTAAGATTCCCCTTCGCCGACATAAACTTCATACTCTTGCTTATACTTGCCTTTCTCCTTCTGACAATACTTGCTTTTCTCCTTTTGCTGTTTTGCTTTACAGCATGGCTCCTCTGGAGGTCCCGCCGACCGGGTCAACCGACCGGGTCCCGCTCAGGACTCCGACACCGCCTCGGCCCGAAGACACCCGAGTGCCAAGTCCGCCAAGGACAAGTCCAGCCGCAGATACCTCAGCTCCGGGATCCAGAGCCGGAAACATGGATTCGGTCGCAACCGACACTCCGCCGACCGACTGAGATATGAATGTCGGAGCCAGCTCTTCGGCCCCCGAGATAGAGCAGACCGAGGTTCCGGAGAACTCGGAACGACCGAGACAGCAGCAGCAGCAAGAGCCGCCACAACAACCACAGCCTCGACAACAACAGCAACAGCCACCACCACAACAGCAGCAGCAACAACAACAGCCAACACCGCCACAGCAACGGCCAACGCCGCCGGCAAAGCCACAGCCGCCACCGACACAACCGCAACCGCAGCAGACATCGAAAGCTCCGGTTCCTGCAACCGGGAAAACAACCGGGAAAGCTCCGGCGAAAGCAGTGCCGGCCAATCCGGATAGACAGCTGGTCGTGCCACCAAGCCAAGGTGCAGCCGCGGCAACATCAACCGGTATCCAGACCACCACTTGGGGGTTTGCCCCACTACGAACCCTCAGCGGGAGAAGCTTGGGCTCCCTTGAGCATTACAATATGGACTGGAATGTTGCCGACACGAGCGAAGTGAGCTCGCGATCACCAGTGGGCCAGATCTCGGAGCATCCGGCAGGGCCAAGCTTGGTTGCCCAAAAGATGTACGCAGGAAAAGATGCCCTTCTTGAAGCCGGCTTAGCAGCTGCGGTAAGTGCTACCGAATAAAGATTTACTGTTTCAAATTCTCAATGCAGATATCATCTATCCCCAGTCCCCGAGATTCGGGTCGAGTAATTGAGACTCGGTTGAGTAAGGATTACTCGGCTTGAATCTTCACCAATAAGACTAACACTTCCTCTTTCCAGACTTGCATGACCAAACGCACTCAGGTGCACCGCAAGCTCCTGCTGGAGCACAAAAAGCTCTCCGACAAATACAAACTGCTGCGAGCCAAGCTAAGCACGATAGGTACCACTCCTTCTACCGACATAACAATTATACTCAACCGGCTTGATCTCATTCCCTTTTCTTCTACCGACATAAATAGCCGAGTCAGAGTCCAAAGCTGAAGGACTGCAGAAGCGGATCTTGGACCTCGAGAGTAAGTCATACTTTGTGCTTTAATTTGCACCTGCATTAATTCTTGCGTGCTGACTCCGCTATCTCGGCACAGCCGAACAGAAGGAGCGCGAGCTCACGCATCAGACCGAGCTCAAGAAGGAGCAAGAGGAGGTGTCCTGGCTGAAGGCCGAGCTTGAGAGATCTTGGGGCCGCACTGCCGAGCTGGAGAAATCCGCCGCTGAGGAGAAACAACTCCGGGATGAAGAGACTCGGAAACTCAAGGAGTCCGAGTCTCGCGCAACCTCGGCGGAGGGTGAGATCCAGGATCTGAAGACCAAGATCAGCCGATGGGTGGCGGAGTTTACCTCCATTAACGGCCAGTTGGACAGTAAGCCCTTTCTTCCTCTTCTGTCATTACCCGATATTCATCATTTACCTCCATGTGACTTATTTTGGTGTTAGCTCTTTTTGATTCAGAACATTTCCCCCACTCCAAAGCTGCTGCAGACAACAGTACTCGCAAGTTCCGGCAGAAAAAGATCCAAGAGGGTCCGATCTCGGCCGAGTGGGACATGGATGACCACCTGGTGGCTTTGAAGTCGCGCATGTCGCCGCTGAGGGCTATCGGAGTGGAACTCCTCACCTCTACGATCCGGGTTTACAACGCTCTCTGGCCCAAGTGCGAGCCCCCTAAGTCAGTGGCCAAGTGCTTGCTGGGTAGCAAAGACCGACTCGACGATTGGCGGTCATCCGCCGGCCGAGTCGGTGCGGATGAGGCACTGATGTACGTGTTGTCTTGGTACGAGGGGATCGACCTAGACATGCTTAAGACTCTGCGTGATGGGTCAAAGTGGACCACTGACCTGGATCTCATCCGGCGTCGCCAAGAAATGGCATACCCCCTCATCCAGTACGCTCCAGTGCACTCCTTCGTCCCCGGCCCGCGGGTTCCTCAAGCGGAAGAGATAGAGAATGTCGACGAGGACGAAGAAGACACCGAAGAACCAGTCGACGAGGAGATCGATGCCGACACACCTCCCGTCACAGCCACCAGCGCCGGCGTAGAAAGCACGGCCGAGGAAACCCCCAAGGCCGCGGCCGACGAAACCGCCAAGAGTGATGTTGCTCCTTCTGCTCCGAGTAACCAGGATCCTGCTGCTTAACTTAGCAAAACACTCAATTTGTTAAATCCCCGGGATGGCGGGTGCAGATGTAATATAAACCTTAGGCTTTTCATGGTTAGTACTTGGTACTTTATTTTGCACATTTTAATATGATTAGACGTATGCCGGATCATCCTGAACCGAGTCCCCGAGTTTATTTTCTTATTTACCATACTTTGCAACCTTTGCTCTTGCCTACCATTTTTGGTGTTTGACAGTCGAGTCACAAGATTACCGAGATACGGCATACAATACTAAAAACTTTGAGATACGGCTTAAAATCATCCGACATATAAGATAAAGAACTAAGCACAGGATTAACAAACAGCTTAAGTCAAATCGCGCTTGGGCCAAGTTCCCAAGTTTGTTTTCTTGTGTACTAGGTGCCACAATCCCAGCTCTTGTCTACCTTTTCGGCGTTTGACAGTCGAGTCACGAGACATCAAAACATAGCATACAATGCTCGAAACTTTGAGATATGGTCTAGAGCCATCCGATATAAAACACAAGGTTGACAACTGAAAACCGAATCGCTCCTGGACCGAGTCCCCGAGTCCGATTTCTTGTTTACTGCACCTTGCAATCTTTGCCCTTGCCTACCATTTTTGGTTTCTTTGGCAGTCGGGTCACAAAATCACAAAGACATAGCATACAATACTCACAAACATGGAGATACGATTTTTTAGAGCCATCCGACATACAGGAAACAGAAATAAACATGCAGACAAACACAGATTTCACAGCAAGGCAGTCCCCGAGTTTCTTTTCGGGGTGCCGACATTTCGTTTCAGGGTTTCGAGATACATACAGTGGGTCCTTAAGAGTAAAAAGGGCGAAGAAGAGCTACATTCCAAGGTCGTTTGGTCTCCTCTCCGGATCTGTCCATCCTGTTCTTCACCTGTGCAGAGCCTTACTCACGATAAATAGCCCTTCCCAAGGAGGTGCTAATTTGTGCATGCCGGCTGTGCGTTGCACCAGCCTAATCACCAAGTCTCCCTCGCGGAATTTGCGAGGGTTTACTTTCCGGCTGTGATAGCGTCGGAGATTCTGCTGATATATCGCTGATTTGGACAATGCCAATTCTCATGCTTCCTCGAGCAGATCGACATCATTCTCCCGGGCTTCCTTTGCCTCAGATTCAGTATATAATGCAACTCTCGGCGAGTCATGCTCTATGTCGGTTGGCAGAACTGCCTCTGCTCCGTAAACCAGGAAGAATGGCGTATAGCCAGTAGAGCGATTCGGGGTAGTCCTTAGACTCCACAATACAGCCAGGATTTCATCCAGCCAACACCCCCGGAGCACGTAGCAGCGGCTCAATTAGCTGGGGTTTTATGCCGGATAAGACCAGTGCATTTGATCTTTCCACTTGTCCGTTGGACTGCGGATGTGCAACCGATGCCAGGTCCAACCGGATCCTCTTTTCCTCACAGAACCGAGCAAAGGCTCCCTCGGCGAAATTGGTGCCATTATTAGTGATGATGCTATGCGGATGCCCGTACCTTAGGATAATATCCTTCAGGAATGATACGGCTGTGCGGCCATCGCACTTTCTTATTGGCTTCACCTCAATCCACTTGGTGAACTTGTCCACCATCACCAGGATGTGAGTCATGTTACCTCGGGCCGGTTTGAACGGTCCCACCATGTCCAGGCACCACACTGCGAATGGCCAGGTGATGGGGATAGTTTTGAGTGCGGAGGCCAGCATATGAATTTTGTGGACAAACCTCTGACATCCTTCACATTTCCGGACAATGTCCTCTGCCTGTTGCAAAGCACTGGGCCAGTAGAACCCATATCGGAATGCCTTAGCCACTATGGCTCTGGAAGATGCGTGATGACCGCACTCTCCCTGATGGATATCTCGGAGAATCTTTTCCCCCTCTTCTGGTTCGACACAGCGCTGAAGCACGGTGGTCACGCTTCTCTTGTACAGCTCCCGGTTGATGATGGTGAAGGATTTGGATCGCCTCTGTATCTGTCTGGCCGAAACCTCATCACTCGGTAGACTGCCATCCAACATGAATGTCATGATGGGTTGCGCCCATGCCGGTACCGGGCGAGTGCCGAGTATAGGCTCGTCGATTTCCATCGCATCAACCGACATTACCAAGCCCTACATAGGCTGACGAGTCCCCGAGTCCTCCCAAGGAGTCCTCGAGTTCCGCCAAGCGGCTTTCCAGTTTTCCAACACAGTCTTCGAGTCCTGCTGAATGTAACCGACATTCGCGGAAGTCCCCGGGTCCTGCGGAGCAGTCCGCGAGTCCTGCAGCATGCTCCCGACATCCACGTCCATCGGGACGACGCCGGGTTCCGGATTACCCGGGATAAATATTGACTCGAAATCGGGTGAAGGTTTGATTGACGGCTTTCGGAGATGCTCCAGCGACACCCCGGGTGGGATGGCCTGCCGGTATGATCCAATCTTGGACAGCATGTCAGCACTTTCATTTTCTGTCCGCCGAATATGATTGAACTCGCAACCATCAAAGTATCCCGAGATCTTCTGGACATGGAACCGGTACGCCGCCATGTTGGCATCCAGGGCATCCCAGTTGCCTGATGTTTGCTGAATCACCAGATCCGAGTCACCATAACATATGATCCAGCGAATTCCGATTTCCTTGGCCACCTTGAGTCCATGAATCAGCGCTTCATACTCTGCGACATTGTTAGATGCCGCGAAGTGGACCTGCAGCACATATTTCAGCTGGTCTCGCTTTGGCGAGGTGAGAACCACACCGGCTCCCAGGACCTCTTTCACTTTGGACCTGTCGAAATGCATTTTCCAGTAGTTCGAGTCAGGCGGAGATGGCTCATATTGCATCTCGGCCCAATCGACATAGAAATCAGCCACCGCTTGAGATTTGATGGTATCTCTTCTCGCATATTGCGGCGTGTAAGCCGCCAGCTCAATAGCCCACTTGGCTACCCGGCCACTCGCGTCTTGTTGCCGATGATTTCCGACACAGGGGCCGCGCTAACAACGGTTATAGGATGCTCCTGGAACTAATGCTTCAGTTTTTTGGCCGCCATGTAGACACCATAGGTCATTTTCTGGTAATGAGGGTTGTTTTGTTTTGATGTGGAGAGCACCTCACTCGGGTAATACACCGGCCTCTGCACCGTAGTTCTTCCTTCCTCGGTTAGTGGCTGCTATGTAAAGGAGGCTAGTGGCTGCTATGTAAAGCAACATGGGCTCTCTCGGAAGCGGTGAGGCCAATATCGGCGCCGTAGCCAACATCTTTTTTAGCTCATGAAACGCTGCATCCGCTTGCGGGGTCCAGCTGAACTTATCCGATTTTTTCATTAGTTGGTACAAAGGCAGGGCCTTTTCTCCCAACCAGCCTACGAAACGACTCAAGGAGGCCAGGCATTCGGTGAATTTCTGGACATCCCGGAGGCATCTCGGTAATTTCATATTTTCTATTGCACGGATTTTAGTCGGGTTTGCCTCGATACCTCGGCTTGACACGAGGAAACCGAGTAACTTGCCTGCGGCACCCCGAATGTACATTTATCCGGGTTAAGCTTTAGCCGGAATTTCCTCAGGTTTGCGAATGTCTCTTTGAGATCATCCAACAAGGTGTGTTTTTCTTTAGTTTTGATGACTATGTCGTCGACATACACCTACACATTTTGCCTATCTGATCATGCAAACATTTTTGCATACAGCGCTGGTAAGTACCACCGGCATTTCTCAAGCCAAAGCACATGACACGATAGCAATAAGCCCCGTACGGGTGATAAAGGCAGTCTTTACTTGATCCGCATGGTTCAAGGGTATCTGGTGAAAACCAGAGTACGCATCTACAAAGGATAGCAGTTCACATCCGGCCGTGGAGTCGATCACTTGATCGATCCGGGGCAACGGGAACGGATCTTTCGGACATGCCTTGTTCAGATTTGTGTAGTCAATACACATGCGCCAGACAGCGGCTACATTCGGGTCATCTTTTTTCTTTTCCACCAGGACCGGGTTAGACAACCAGTCCAGGTGCAGCACTTCCATGATGAAACCAGACGCAAGAAGTCTAGCTATCTCGTCACCAACGATCTTTCTCCTCTCAGTAGCGAGGCATCGCATCGGTTGTTTCACCGGTCTCGCATCAGACCGGACATGCAAAGAGTGCTCAGCCAACTCCCTCGGAACACCCAGCAGGTCATGATTCGACCATGCAAAGATGTCCCGATTCTCACGGAGGAAGTGGATGAGCTCGCTTTCCTATTTGCTGTCCAACCCGGCACCAATGATGACGGAGCGGTCCGGGTTAGCCTCGTCGATGCCGATTTTCTTGGACTCCTTCGCCACCTGAAGGTTGCAGTCTGCTGCGGGTTAGCCATACTCGGCATACCGAGTTGAGCGGACTGGGCCAGAGCCACCACTTCATGGATTCTCTTCTTCTCCGCAGCAATGACTCGGCCAGAAGTGACCCAGCAGAGGCGCACTCCATGGAACGCTTGTAGTCACCCGAGATGGTGATGACACCATTAGGAGCCGGCATTTTCATCTTCAGGTAGGCCACATGAGTGGACGCCATGAATTTGGCGACTGCTGGCCTACCGAGTAAAGCATGGTACGGGCTTTCGAGGTCCATGACCTCAAACAGCAGACTCTCAGTCCTACAGTTGCTTTTGTCGCCGAAGGCGACGTCGACCCAAACTGTGCCCATGGGCGCATGCGAGACACCCGACACGATGCCGTGGAAGGTGGTTCTGCTCGGCTGCATCATATTCTCGGTTATTTCGAGTTTGACCATGGTGTCCCGGTACATAATGTTGATGCTGCTCCCGTTATCAACGAGAACCCGGGAAAATCTGATATTGATGCTAGGCCCGACGAGTGTCGGATCCACCACTAGAGCATAACCCCCTGGGTTGGGCATGACCTTGGGATGGTCATTGATGCTCAGCCGACCTCGTCCTCGGACCAGTACATGAACTTTGGCACGGCCGGCATAACCGCGTTCACCTCCATCGCGCGCCGGTGCTGGCTCTGTTTGTCAGTGGGCTCGGTCACAAAGACCATGTAGCTCTGGTGGGGCTCTCGGTACTCATTCTGACGACTCGGGCCAGCATTGTTGTTGGTGTTGTAGTTGTTGCTGTTGTTGTTGGCCACTTGGTTGACATCCTCCTGCCTCGGCTGAGTGTTCAGAGGTTGAGTGTTTGCACCTGTGAGAGGTGCAGGCCGAGATGTCGGACCGGCAGTTACCGGCTTGCGCTGGTACCAACTGCAGTCCCGGGTGGAGTGTTGAGCCGGTCTGCTGGGATGTTTGGTGTGAAAGCTACAGGGGCCATCCAGCATCTTCTCGTAGGTGTACCTCTCCTTGTCATCCCACTGCTTCTTGTCGCCGTTCCACGGCTTCCTTTCACCGTTCCATGGCCTCTTTTCGCCATTCCACGGCCTTTTCTCGCCATTCCATGGCCTCTTTCCCTCTGAGTTTTGGCCCCATGAGGGGACCATCATTTTTCTGGCGCTGGCTACTGCCGGCGTCCACCTGATCTTGGTCGACAGTGGCGACCTGATCCGACCCATACCGGTAATCCGGCCTATCATCTCTTCTCTTGTTTCTATTATCCGGGCGATCACTTCGCCTGCCCGATCTGTCCCGGTCCTGTGCGGGATACCTCATGCCCGTGTCGACCTAGGCCAGTAAGGGCTAAGTCGGATCACCCAGGGCGTAGCTATCCGCTATTGCATTGTCTCGGCCAAGGTGGCCGACATCTCTCTCTAGAGTCTCTGCCAAAGCATGGAGCCATGTCGGCACCCCTGTGCAAACCATGTGATGGCCTGCGATTCGATGAATCCTTCACAGGAGTTGCGGATTGTACTCCACCGGGTCAGATACTCCCGGTCAGTTTCATCTTCCCTCTGCCGACACATGGACAGCTGCTGAGGGCGATTCGGCCTCTTGTAGGTGCTGGAGAAGTTGCTGACGAAAGCATCGGAGAAGTCCAGCCAGCAATCAATGTTGTTCTCCTCCAGGTTGTTCAGCCAGATTCGGGCTGGTCCCTCCAGCATCTGCGGCACATACCGCACAGCCCATCGGCGGCTGCCACCGGCGATGTGCACAGCAGTGACATAATCTGTCAGCCAGTCCTCCGGCTTAGTACTGCCGTCATACGTCTTGGCACCCCGGGGAAGCTGGAAGTTAGGCACCGGTGCCTGCTTCATTATCCGGGGTCCAAAACATGCAGAACCCGGTGGGCCTTGCTCCTCTAGGAGTTCAGACAGATAGATTCTGTCAAGCTTATTGCGGACATCATGTGCCGGCAGCTGGCGTGTTCCCAGCCTAGCACCGAGTGCACCCTCGGTTGCCAGGTCTCTGAATCTTGTGTACCCGGCCCGCTCCATGGCCGAGTAACCATCGTCGTATCGGTCGGTGGCCTGCTCGGCATACACGGCACCCTGTCGTTGCCGAGGTGGATTAGGTGCCGGATACAGAGGTGGCTGGCCCTGATTTACCCGGAGCGGGTCCAGGGGCTCCCTGACTGGCATGGCCTTGCCCGGCTATCTGCTTTCCGGCATATACCGGATCATACGCCTGCAGCTGTTTGTTTTTACCAGAGTTTACACTCCGGTCACGACTTCCGCCGACATACGATGACGAGGCCTGTCCCTTGGACATTCCCACGGCACCACCATTCGAGTGAATGTACCGGGATCCACCTATATCCGGGTTTGCATTCCGGAAAGCCTCATTCTGACGGTTGGCGGATAGCTACCAACTTGTTTACCCGGTCATGCTGCCTACGACGAGCATCACCGGATAAGTTGGGTAACTTGGTTGCGGCTGCCTCTGCAGCCCTAAGGTTCTTGCCGAGAGTGCTGTACTTCGGCCTATCTGCTGACACATGACTAGCAGTTCTACTAGATTTGGCTCTACCCATCTCTAGCAATCTCAGCATTGAGGTCTCTACCTCGGGTGCGCACCTCATCTATGCGACTAACAGGGTTTGCTACTGGTGTAAAACCATTAGCCTTGTTATACTCACGGAGAGAGATGTCAAACTCTTGCCTGACTCGGGCTACCTCCAAAGCCTCCTGGAGTATGTTCTTGCGCTGCTCCTCCAGCTCAGCCTGAGCCAGAGCAGCATCTGCGCTCGGAGCCACTGGGGTGGCCAACTTCTCGATCGTGTCCTGAAGAGGACTCGGCGTCACCCGGCACACCAAATGTACCGGCCTGCGCCTGACGGTTCTCCGGCCTCTCCAGCGGCGGACGCGCCATCCTGGTAGAACCTGGTGCTGACCTCGCCTCTTCGGCCGTGGCAATGCCGACACCGGCGACTGGAGTGGCCATCATGACCTCCACGCAGCTAGCGGGGCGAGCGGTACGCCGGCCGCGAGCTGCGCAGACTGCGGGAGGATCCGCAGCAACCTGCACCCTTTCGGGAAACCTGCAGGGGACCTTGGTGGCGACGTAGATCGTGAGTGCGCCGAAGTCGATGAGGCAGCCGTTCCGGGGTAGCGGCCTGCTGCCGAAACAGCCTACGTTGTCCTGACAACGTTGACCGAGCCGAACCTATGGACAATGCCACAGAGCACCCGCTCGCTAGTTGTGGTCGGGACAAGCTGGCATGGACCCAATGCCTCCACCGCCACCTCCTCCACCGGAACCAACTCCAAGCCAGCTGATGTTGATGATGGATGAGCGTCACCAACTGCACATGACTCAGATTATGAGAGAATTTGGCACCTACATGCAAGCACAGAACGCCCCTCGCCCGACCCGCTCCAAGCTGCAAGACTTCCAGCGTACTCAGCCACCTCAGTTCTCGCAGGCAACCAACCCACTCGAAGCAGATGATTGGCTCCGTACTATGGAGAAGAAGTTAGATATCGCTCACGTTGACGAGCAGGACAAGGTACCCTTCGCCACCCACTACCTCGAAGGACCAGCCAACGTGTGGTGGGACAATCAGAAAGATATGAGAGGAGATGGAACCACTGTCACCTGGACTGAATTCAAAGAGATCTTCCGTAAAGCCTACATACCCTCAAGCCTCATGAAGATGAAGCAGCAGGAACTCCTAGCACTCACTCAGGGCAGCTCAACTGTAAGTGAGTACCTGACCAAGTTCAACGATCTTGCCCGCTATGCCCCTGAAGACGTCAACACAGATGAGAAGAAGAAGGACAGATTCCTCCATGGGATGCACCAGGCCATCAAGACTCAGCTCAGCGTCCTACAGTTTCCGGATTTTCAAGCCCTGGTTAACACTGCCCTGATTTCCGAAAGGGAGCACCGCACCATCTATGACTCCCACAAGAAGAAGTTTGAGTCTCGCAAGCACCAGCCAGAAGAAGCTCACAAGAAGCCACGTACCTGGCCACCCAACTCACAGGCCCCTGCACCTCCCACTACTTGGACCCCCCAGAAAGGAAGGATACCCCCGCAATGAGTTCTACCACAAGCGTCCACTCGTGGATGACTACAAGAGGGAAAATTCCTGCTTTAAGTGCGGCAAGAAAGGGCACTACATAGCTGATTGCCCGCTGTCTCAGAATGACAATGGCAGTAACAACAATCGCAACCTCAACAACCCTCCCACCGGAACAATCAAGCCACCTCAAGTCGCTTGTGTCTACCACATGTCCGCCGAAGAGACCTACGAAGCTTCAGATGTGATGCTTGGTATGTGAACCACCAACGCTAAACTTGCAATAATTTTGTTGACCCTGGAACTCCCCACTCTCTCATCATAAGGTTTCGTTGCAAGGCACCGTCTATGTTTTCCCTAGACTTGGACCTAAGCCACGAGTTCACGCGTGAGGAATGCCCGCTTCAAAAAAATTGGACGAGGTCAGAATGCCACACCCACAGTAGAGTCACCAGGTTAAATAAGGAAAAAGAGGATAAACACACCAAAGAGGAAGCCCCCTGGGAAGGAGAGGATTCTTTGAGAGCGGGATAACCATACCTATTCCATGAGCAACCCGAATCTCGGGGACGAGATTCATTTTAAGGGGGGGGGGGGGTTGTAACATCCTGAATTTTGGCCCTATAAAATTTTCTTTGTCAAAACCAGAAATTTGGATTTGGATTGGACCTTCTGATCTTGGCATCTCTATTTTCTCCTACATTTCCAAAACCCCACGATTCTCAAAACATTTATCTTTTCTTTAAATGCAAAAAGGGCCTACACCCTAGCCTTCCAAAGGAAGTGTGCCAAGGGTGAATTCAAAAATTCCCCAAAAATTCCAGAGTGATCCCCAGCTAGAGTAGAACCCATTTATGCAAAAATATTGGGTGACTTGTTAAGAAAATATTTGAGTTTTTCCATGTTTTACTTTCTGCCCAAAACCTTAATATTTTTTGAAACCCTACTAAACCTTTTCCAAAAATTACCAAAACCCCTAGGTAGATGCTCTGGACCAATATCTACCTCTGTGAATTATTCTGGCCAAATATCTTTTATTTTAAATACCCAAAACCCTTTTCTCTTTTCAGCCGAAGGTGTTCGATGAAATTTTTCCTTCTGCCAAGTTGCAACTAGCTCAAGATCATATCTAGACTTTGCTAGATCTTCTCTTTCTGCACCCAGTGACACGATCACTTTTCCAATTTGGTGCCATATGGTGTCAATGGTGTGACCAGCCGGTCATGACATGCCCTGTGGCATGGCCACCACGGGCATGGCCGCGCCCGACGGCGCCGCCACTTTGTGGTCGACGCCGTTCTACACCTCCCCGTCCCGTTCTTCCCGTATGTTACCCTCCTCAGCCCAGACCCCCCCCCCGAGCCACGCGTCGCCGCCTCCTCTCCCGTGCGCCGACGTCCGCTAGCCGACGCGCCGCACAAATAGGGCCGCCACAGGACCCCTTCCCTCACAGTGACCAACAGCGCACCGGCTTATCCCCGCCCCGAATCCCGTCGTCCAGCTAGTGCTCTCCCGCTCAGCGATGCGCCGCTCGCTACACATCACCGCAAGACCCGTCGACGCGCCACGGCCGCCGGACACCTCACTCGCCCGTCAGTGCCACGATGCCCCGTGCTTATCCTCTACCCGGATTCTCCGTCGTCTTCCCCTGCCACGGCCTCCTCGTCCCGCCACCTCGCCACGAGCTTCCGTCCGGACCCCCACCTCGGGAGGCTATGAAAAGAGCCCCCCCCCCAGCAGCAACCAAGCACCACACCACCTTCCTCGCCCCCTCAGACCCCCCCCCTCCAGTATCAGCTCCTGGGGAGCACCTGACTGCCGGGGACGAGCTCGCCTCGCGCTCAGGCGCCGGCCAAATTCCTCGCCGTGCGACCCACCCCTATCCAATTAAACGTGCCAACCAACTCCCCAGAGGACCTAGAACCAATGACACTCTCTCCGGGGTGATTGGTGGCCGGGGACGTCGTCTTCATCCTTGACCACCACACGGCCGCTACGGTCGACGATGCCGCCGCTGCTCTGAGCCTCCCCGCCGTCCGAGAGCGCGCCGACAGCCTGCAGACCCTCTCCCGAGCCTCTCCGCTTCCACCCCTTTCCCTCCCCGTCGCCGTAGCCACCCAGCCGTTGCCGGTGAGTTTGCCGGGACGGCAACCCCGTCCCCTATTTTTTTCTTTTTTTCCAGCGCGTACCGATTCAGCCGGGTTAGCCGATGACAGGTGGGCCCCGGCTGTCAGGATTTTGAACATAATCCGAACCGTTTTCTTTTGTTTTTCTCTGTTTTTAGAAAAGTCAGATTCTAGGGTTGTTTTGAAAGGGTATAACTTTCTCAAAAAATAATTAGAAAAATATGAATCTTTTTTGCATGGCTTTGTTTTGAAAATTCTCTATCTAATGCCACTGGTTTCAAATATTTGAAGATCATTTTCTTGCTGAACCTTTGGATCTTGAGAAGAGTTTTGACCCA